>CAUJNA010003328.1:868664-916164 GCA_963377175.1 Effrenium voratum
GAACATGATGAATATGGTGTTCATTAATAAGCTCCATCTGTTAACTGGGGGAAGGATTGAAGGGTCTTCGCTTTGCTGCTCCAGTTGCATCGCCTGATTTCCTTTGGTCAGATATGTCAGATGCTAGGGCTGATTTAGTGCCTGCGCTTTGGATGCCCGCCCGCGCTGCTCTCAGAAGGGCTCAACAAATCTGGGCTGTGTCGAGGTGTTCCTTTATCGAGATGCTTCTGACACAAAGTGGGTTCCGCCCTCAGAAACTGCCTTTGCACTGAGCAAGCGTCTGGCTAAATGAACGACTACCACGTCAATTGTTGGTTTGTTGGTTGGTTTGTTTGTTTGCTTGTTTGTTATGTTGTTGCTAAGTGACCCCACGCATGCCACAATGCCTTGCAGAGTATGTGCCTGAGTAAGCGTACGGCTAAATTAATGAACGACTACCATGTCAATCCACAATGTCGGCCCCAAAATGGTTGATCATCCAACCAGTTTATAAAAATATGGAGGTGTTCCCCTCCAACAGTGGTCTGATTCCCCACTAAACCTAGGGACACCCCCTGTTACTAAACTGGGGTTGATTAATGCGGGGTCAGCAGTATGCTACAACTTGTGCGTGTGAAGGAACACGGCATCAGAGGACGCTGCCGAACAGAACACGTACTGAGCAGTGAGTGGTGCCGCAAGCAAGGACGAAGCGTAATGCAGTCGCAATGCCATATGCTATGTAATGCTTCACCTATGCACAAGCAGAAAGAGCAACGCCAAACCACATGGTGACCAGATTGCATGTGCGCCATTACCTGCGAAGCTTCCTTGCCAGCACGCAATGAAGAGCCCTATGGCTCGTGATATCCACGACTTTGCCAAACGTGATGGCCCTCCTGTGTTTGGTTCGCACATTGGGGGATACGTGCCATCCTTCATCTCGGCAGAGTTGACCCACGTCGTGGCGGAAGTATTTGTTTGGCAGACACGTCGCGAATAAGAGGTGAGGTGAGAAGTGGAATCGCCCAGAGCAAACAGAAGGTTGGCATGCAGCATGATCCCTTCATTGTGGCAGCCGCTGGGCGGATGGCTGTGCTTTAGGATACGCAGGTCAACGGTAGCTGAGTGCTCCGTGCCTCCGCGAAAAAATATATGCTTCGCTGCTCGGTAAGGCGCAGGAGAACTTGGCTATGACAGGGCCGCGACTGGTGTCACACACAAACAGGAAACCCTGTCGCAAGGCGACCTCTCTGATGAGTTACACGGCAAATACTCCTCATGGTATAGCCCATGTGCGCATCACCGATGCCCGGAGCTGAAGTGCAAGCAGAACTTCTTTTTTTCTTCAGCCCTTGAGCACGGTAAATAGCAGGGTGTCGCAGCAAGAAGACCACGTCCATTCCACACCGAAGGTCAACCTCTGCTTTAGTAGGCCCATCCTAATGGGGGGGGTCACCAATAAACGTCAAGGAGTCCGTATTTCTCACTTCCTGCTCCGTTTTGGACTTTATACCTCTTGGGACGACGCAATTTTAGTGGTAAATAAGACGTTTTTTTTTGGAAGACCAGATTTGAATGGTACAGAAGTGTGGGTACGCTTTTTTGGCCAATCCACTCGATGGGCAGTGAGCTATTTAACCGTATGTGCATGCGTTGAACGTGATTAGGTCTTGGGCCTGTCGTTGGGTGATGGCCACGTCCGGATGGCCCACGTGTGCGCCGCTCTACCAGGGAGAAAGCGTCTTCTCTTTTGAAAAGCTAAGGGAAAACCGTGCTTTAAGGAAAACCTTGGTCCCTCAAGAGCTTTGAAGGGGAAACCATGAAATCCAACAGGACTACCCTTTCCTTGCTTGGTCAAGACCCTCTGGATGCAACGGCAGGGAGAGAGAGAGAGAGAGAAAGAAAGAAAGAAAGAAAGAAAGAGAGAGAGAGAGAGAAAGAAAGGAAGAAAAACAGAAAGAAAGAAAAAAAGAAAGAAATAAAGAAGGAAAGAAGGAATGAAAGAAAGAAAGAAAGAAAAAGAGAGAAAAAGAGAGAAAAAGAGAGAAAGAGGGAAAGAGAGAAAGAGGGAAAGAGGGAAAGAGAGAAAGAGAGAAAAATACTACCCTCTCTCCCACTAACTTGACGGGGGGTCCCTCCAAGAGGAAGCTGATCTTCCCGGCGCCCCCCCTCGAGCAGGCCTTTTTTTTTGAGGACGTGAACAAGTTGTTGCTTGTACATTGCTTGTCTTTTGCGTGTGTGTGTGTGTGTGTGTGCTTGTGTGTGTGTGTGTGTGTTTGCGAGTTTGTGTGTGTGTTTGCGAGTTTGTGTATGTGTGTGTGTGTGTGTGTGTGAGTGTGTGTGTGTGTGTGTTTGCGAGTTTGTGTGTGTGTGTGGACGTTTATTTGTTTGTGCTTTCTACGCACGTGTTTGGTGGTTTTTGTTTGCTTGCGTTCTTGCTCGTTTGTTTGTTTGTTTGTTTGTTTGTTTGTTTGTTTGGGCAAGGCCGACACAAACATGTTTTGTTAAGGTTTCACTGCTGGCCGCCAATGGGTGCCTAATTTGTGGTACTTGGAGTGTCGGCAGGGTTTGGATTGATTCTTTGCAAACAGCCCGTTGCCACTTTCGTGACAAGCCGTGGAGCGTGCCTCGCGTTGACCAGATGCATCAATCTTTGCACATATGAATCAAACGATGCGCTTGGAAGAAGCCAATTGGGCCCCGACATGTTGCAGGTACACATCGTTTGCTTCCCCTGCCCTTGGCTTTGTGTGGGAGATTGATTGCCGGTGGCCTGAGAGGGAATACGTTTGGAGAGCCAGGGATTGCGGTTACGGGCAGGGTAGCCGTGCTGCCAAGCATGACCCCAGTAAGAGTCAGTGAGGTGGACAATCCTTCTGGAGTAGGGCGGCAAGTTGCTTAAAGCCGCATCCACTTCCTCGACTTATTCGTTTCCTAAGGGCTGAGGCACTTGAAGTTGCAGGTTGTCGTGGACGGATCGAGGCATCAGCCTCCCCCCCATTTTGGTATATACATCGGTGTCAACATTCGCTTCGTGGGGTCTTCAATTTGGGGAAGCTTTTAGGGCATGGCTGGGCCTCATGCAGATCGCCTCGCACTTCACACTGCTTCAGTCCTCTCCCGCAGATTCCGGTGCACTGTAGCGCCTTTTTCTTCGGCGGGTGCCTTTTGAATTGGAGCGCCCGGAAACGGTGCCTATTCCGTTCACTGGATAAGCACAGCTTTGCTCATGCCTCCAGGGCCACTGGGCGATAGGACGTGAATCAGCGATGGGCCTTTTTGCCTGCATTCGAGCACACTTTTAATCAGAACCACGGTCCACAATGCTAGAGTTGTGCAACGTACATTCAGTCTTCAAAAGACCACAGGGCAATGAGTCTTTGACTTAGACATCCAGTCGTTTGGCTTGGGACCGATTCGTCGATTTCATTCAACCAGGCGGAGACCGGTGGCTCCCGTACTTGCCAGCGCCGGGAGCCTCAAGCAGCACGGTTTCTTGTCCAGTGCCACCTATCGACTCAAACATCCGATGGCTAGCGGAACGGTTGTTTAATTGGTTCAAGAGCTTGTGTTCGCGTGAAAAGCTTGGCCTTCGACTAGACGTTCTAGTCACCCGGGCAATCTGATGACTCTCTTCAAACTGCGTCAGGCTGAATGTTCAAGGGTAATCCGAAGTCCTTACCTTCGGTTACGCAAGAAGTCCCTTCAGTATACAGGGACTTAGAAAATTGGATTGGCAATTTTCTCAAATTTTGAACAGACCGGTTCAGGTTGAAGCCAACATGCACAAAGCAACCAGTAGGAATTGCTTCGATTTCTTGGGCGATTGCCTTCCACGTCTTAGTCACTGCAAGTTAGCCATCCCCCTGCGATGGCTGCAAACTAATCGCAGGGCGAACGCAACACGTGCACAGCCAGCAACCAAGTGGTTCGATGTGTAGATGGCTGCCGCCCAGCATCCCTGCTGAGATTTGATGGCACAGGTCATTGCTGATATTCATATTGATTGCAGTGTGGACGCGCCTCCGTGTGTGCACACGCCTGGATGTGCTTGCTTGAGATGTCTTTGGCACTTTGTTTTGGACACATTGAGCCATGTGAGCGGGTGAGTAGCATTGTCGTAGGCTGTTGTCAGCTGGAGAAAGCTCAGTCAGGACGGTTCGCGCAGTGAAGAGCCAGGACTCATTTGGGATATCCTCCCAGGTTTGTTTATTTTTGGGAGGGCCCAGCATGTTACAGTATGGAAGAGAATCTGAACACATATTTGTTGTGTACCATGTGTACCCTCGATGTGGGACAAGATATGGCTGCGTGTGCCTTAGCCATGTATGAAAGTATCATTTGAAAACAAGTGATGGCGACCCGGAGTTGTCCATTGAGCGCGGCAATATGAGGGTCTCTCACAATGATTCAGACCCCTTAAACATGTTTGTGCCAAAGCGGCTAGCTGGTTGAGCACCGTCAGCGAGTGGTTCGGCTTCTGGTAAAAGAGTTGACACTTCACCCAAAGCAGAGATGCTTCGTGCAGCGGTGCATTTCACAAAGACAGCCTGTTTCGCGGGGTTTAGTTTGCCGACTGGACTTGTCTCACAAGTGGCGAATTCGTGCCGGCACCAAAGACTGAGGGCCTTCCGCCCCCAAAGGCGTCCTCGGAACAAGTGGGAGGTTTAGTCTAGCAGGAAGCAGGCTTGCTTGCGTGAGCCGCAGGAGTGCAAGACCAATCGCCTGGCCCTTGCCTCAGCAGGGCAACTCCTCAAGCCCACCAATTCTGGATGCAACTTACAGCAAACGCAGGCTACACTGCAGCAGCGAAAAGTGCAAAGGAAATGAGCTTTGCTGATTGGCAACTGTGCCAAGCACCCCGGCCCTTATCGGGGTGCTGTGCTTTGATTGTCACAATGCTTGAGTATGGCGCATTTGCCATGCATGGTCCCAATGTTGTACTGGCCAGACAAGGCTGAGGTCGTAGGGAAGTGCTTCGAACGGCCCATGCCACCTTCCCGCTTCACGTCATGTCTCCCTAGCCAGTCGTGCTCATGCGAGCTTTCAAGGCAGCGGCCAGCGCCAAATCGAAGCGAAGGGAAAAAGACGGCCCTCGCGTCATGGTGATGCACTTGCCGCACAACTGCGGCCTTTGCGCATTGAAGCACTCAGCTATGCAGCAACTGCGACTGTTTGTCAGGTGACTTGTCATGGGCTCATGGTCGCTGCTTCGGCTATGCAAATTCCTGGTGTCGATGCAGCTTGCTATCAGCCAGGATGTGCTGCCAAGGCACTTGACAAGAGGCTGTCCACTTGAAAGTTGTAGGGGTCGATGCTTTGTGTTGCTAACCGCTCACTTGAATATTTCTCGAGTTGGCTTTCCTGATCCCAGGTTCCTTTTTTGCAAAGCGATTTTTTTGCATGCATGCGAATAGGACTTGGCTTCTATTTCCCGTGCTGGCACAATCATGTGAGTATGGATGGTTGCGGCCTGTGTCTTAGTGCCAGCACAGCTCGACATGGCACATCCCACCCCACAACGGTACCAACTTGGCAACCCGAAGCAGCAACAGCGTGTGGCTGCTGGCTATGGCGGGCCTCGTGAGCCTGTTCAGGCGGGAATCGGACGGAATCGTGGATTGAGAACGTTGAATAATCTTGACGCGAGTGCCGATGGAACCTTCTTAACTCTTTGAAGGCTTCTCCCCTTGAAAGGGCAGCCAACGGAAAAACGGGAACCTTCGCTAGTATCTTGGCAGCTGGGGCACTCGCAAGGTCATTTTTGTGACGTCAAGGGCGCGAAGCATCCGCAGCCAGCGGTTGTGCCAATTGCTGCAGGCCCTTGGCAAGCTTGGCGCCGCGATGTCTACAAGGCTTGGCGCCTGCTCCTGGGGAGCAACACCGGTCAGGACATATCACTATCCTCAAATAAGCCCGCAAAATTACTCAGGGATTGTCGAATATGTGTGGCGAGTTGCTGAGGGATAAGTGTGTGTGTGTGTGTCTTGCCCTCCCTCACTTTCAGAGATAGCATCATGTGGTGCATTAAAAACAACCTTTGTTTTGCCACGGCGTGCTCACAAGCGCTTGGTAACAGTTCTGTGTTGCAGGACTCACCGGCTGTAAGCTCGTTTTCTCAGCTCTTGGACAGCTTTGAGCACATGCAAATACAGAAATTGCCAGCTCCTGTTGGAGGTCAGTTCTGTAGTTGGGCAAACTTGACATGCTTGGTGCAAGGGCCTGGTTGCTCATTTTCTTTTCAGCTATACCAATTTGGGTATAATAGGTGGATAGCCTAGTGCGCAGACATGTGTCCAATTGTGTGACTGATTTGATCGGCATCGTTCTCTGCAGTGACTCCAGATTCGTTTGGTATGCGAACATTCGAAGCTCGAATGGTTTGCATGGTGTATTTACTGACTTGTCACTTTTCATATTGATCATATTTATAGGGTGGGGGGCCACTGCCATCATTGCCTTGGTGACGGAAGCTCTGTATTGCGCAGTTCCGAGAGCAACAAGTGATGCTTCACATTCTGATTTTGATTGGTATGAATGGTGCGGCTGCCTTCCCTCATCAGTGATTACTCAAGGTAGGCGAATTTTGAACGGGAGTTATTTTCTTTGCTTCCCTTCCTAGGTTTCCTGCGTTTGGCCAACGCCTAAGAGATGGTTGACACAGATTCAGAACGCAACGCCTTGGCTGGGCGGACGAAACGGTTGTCAAAAGTTGCAAGTGGAAGCCTTTTTGGATCTGGGAGCGAGTAGGTTGCTCAGACTGGTTTGGAGGCAGACTTCGCAGACAGGTACCAGGAGCTTTGCCACCGCAGCACCTCGCCTCTCCAAGGACGTTTGGCGGATTTCTGAGTGCCCTGGCAATATCGTACATTTTACTTCCATTTGCTTAAGAATAGTTTGTTTTTGTTCCCTTTGGTGTTGAAGGCAATCTATCACTGCGTGAATTATTTTTTCTCAGGAATCTTTACCAAATGGAAGTTTAGGGACTCAAACTCGGCCTTGGGCTATTGCCCTGACAATTTCCAACACATTCATTGTTGCTTGTGAATCTCGACGTCATGCAAGGGGCACGAATGCTGCTGGCTGGTTGCGAGTGCAAGCACAATCCTGCGTTGAATACTTCTTCATCCTGTCCCCCTGATAATAAAACGGTCCCCCCGCCCAATAAAAAGCGGGTCCCCCGCGGAAAAAAACTTGTTTTTAATAACATAGGGGAGCCCCCTGTTCGTTTTCGGAGAATCATACTCCCGGAGCTCCGGCTTGAAAGTCGCACCTTTGTAGTACAATCGTAGTAAAGGACACGTACTCGCCGGTCCCCCTAATAGGACTGGATTTGACCACGGGCGGGAAAATTCCTACTGTAGGATTGGTTTAGTATTGGCCTATTCTAAAAGTAGTATTCCCGGATTTTGGAGTCTCAAAATAAATTGCATTATCGGGGGGACCCTTATATGGCAATCCACTGTCATGAGCTCCATGCTGCTTCACACACTAGTTTGCTATTTGTTCAGCCCTTGTCATGCCTACGGTAATTTTCTGCTTTGCTTTCCAACAGGCTGATTTCACAGCATATTTGCTGTGACGTTGATCCTGTCCGCGCAGTTGTGAACCGCACGTGGGATGAAGAAGGAAACCTCTCAAGCCACGGCGCCTACATTGTTTGAGTATCTGAAGGATTTGCCGAGCCTGAGGGCAACAGAGGTGAGTGTATTAAGCACAGTATGCTTGATGTTTGAAGACGCGCATAGGACAAACAACTCTTTAACGGTGCATCGCTTTGACCTGTATCCCTTGGCATCGAAGAAGGCAGGCGGAAAAAATCCTCGGCCGCAGGAGGCAGAGAGTGCCCTGGGGTCCATCAAGGCTTGGGACTAGGGAGCCAGCAGCCGGGTTTTGGTTGCCACTGGCAGAACAACCACCTGACCTTGGCTGCTTTGATGGAGACCATGGAGACCTAATGGATTTTGAAAAAAATGAACAATTTGAGGACCTCAAGCCAAGTATGTGAAAGAGGGCTCGACGGCAACTGTTGAGTCAACTACTCCCAAAGTCGATACAGCTGAAAGCGGATTGGGCTGGTGCAAAGGCCTGCAACATGGAATCCAACTTTGTGTTGGCTTCATTGGGCAGTTGTTGCTGTTCGTGGCTTTTTTTGAAATAGTATTACCATTCCAGTCACGCCCAAGTTTGAAATTCTAGCCACGATTGCTTCAAGGCAGCACGATTTCAACCTGCAACTCTGTAGGCAGCGGTATTGATGTCGGACCTTCCGTCCCACTTTTGACCAGCCCAGCTGGCTTGGGTCAGGCCAACATGCAGCAACAGAAGAAGGCGAGAGACTCTTTCGCAACGCTGGTAATGGGAGGAGAGGGTAAGCGTCTCTTTTTGTTGCGTCCGGTTGTTGTTGTGCTGGGGTGAACCCCAGGACCGAAGGGCTTTGTTTCGCCATGCTAGTGAAGGCTACGAAGTATTGGCGGCGTCATGGTTTGGAGGGGCCGCCAACTCAATCGCAACGGGGCTGTGGGATTTGTTTAGGACTGCGGACAGGGCCATGGTTCAAAACCAATGGTACCATTTTGTAGGTGCACCACCCATTTTAGTCTATTTTAGCGGGGGTTGGGATGTTCACTGAAATTACGATTTGGCGTTTGACCCATGGCCATGTATGTTTTTTCACTATGAGGGGCCTGGGGTTGTCACTTCCAAGTTGGGTGGGGTGCTCTGCCATACCTTCAGACAGAGTCGCCCGAAGAGCCTGACAGCTGGAAGGCACCATTGGGCACATGGACCAGGCAGTTTCATACCAGGTAATTAGTTTCGTACCCGCTTGAGTCCCAGCAATTGGAAACTAGAGGAGCATGATTGAGCAAACCTTCATCCTGAAGCTGCCAGAGTCCTATGGAGTCTGATGGGCTAAGCTTATTGATCGCGCTTTATGGCGACATACATGTTGTTTTTTTGTGAGGGGAGGTTTGCGATCCATGATTCCCTGACAAATCAGTACAAGCACAGGCACAACTGAGCAGCTGCATCAAGTAGGCAGACCCCCACCCTTTGCAGGAACTGTGAAAGTCGGCAATCTTCAGTTGTGGTTTGATTTTTGGCGGCATTCTTTGGATGGCACATCGCGGGTGGTTAGTGGCTGCATGCGCTGACATGCAGATAATGTATCCAGGTAGCAGCGCTGGCAACTGAATACTTCTTGCTTCGCCAGGACGTTCAAAAGACCATGTGGGACTGATTCGGATTCTTGCAAATTTTGCAAACACAAAGTTGTTCCATCTTCCCAGGTGGGTGTGGCTCAAAAATTAAGCAGGAGGGGTTACGCAGGTTTTGGTCCATGTTTCCACTTACCAGGGTTCCATTTTGGTACCGGTTTTTTGAGCCGTAGCCAGGTGGAAGTTTTTCTAAGACCTGGAGATTTCAGATTCATAGAATTGAGGGCAAGTTGCTGGGCCTGGAGGTGACCCAGATCCATCTCTCCAAAGCTGCAAAGAAGAACTTTCCTGGCAACATTGGAAGGCGGGCTGGACACAGTTTGTTTCTTCTTTTTGTCCGACCAGTCCACTTTAGGATTCGCATGCTGCATTTGTGCTTGTGTGTCTGAGTGTTTCTTTGTTCCCATGTCAAGTTATTTGGCCTCAGCCGGGCCTGTTTGATGCACTCCGAATGCTATTCACTTGGCTTCAAGTTTTGAATTTGCGGGCTGCGCAGCAATTTTTCGGAATCGCGCCGCCTTGGAGATGGGATGGGGCAAGCTTGACTTTCAAAACCTTGGCATAGGGAATTTTTCAGAAGAGCAGTGTTAAGCATGAGACTGTCATGAGCCAAGGGTAAGGTCCTCGTTTGGCCGACTTCCCGGGCAGGAGCAAAAACCAAGCAAGGCGGTGGCTTTGTTACACTCCTGGACTTTGGGCTGGCTGTTAAGTTGCTTGGAGAGCTCTCACGAATTCCCAAAGTCAGAGTGGCTTGCACTTTTGGCTTTGCACTTGTCATGTCTACACAGTCCGCGCTTGATTACCCAATGGGGCCATAGTAAGGCGCAAGCAGGGGTGCATTGTCACAACACACGCCGGACACCCCACCAAGAATTGGCTATCAGCTCTCGATTGAACGCCCAGATCCACAGCCCAGACAAAAGGACGCACTTTGCTTCGCGTTCTTGGCCGCATGGCGGATGTGCTGCCGGAGGTGCAGGCAGTGCTCAAAGGCCACGGCAGCTTGCAGGATGCAGACCGCGCGCTGCAGGGTGCCTTCGAATCAAGACGTACTGACGCGCGCGCGATACTGGTTTCATAAAAGGCCTTGGGCTGCTGCTGTGACTGCGTGTCCCTGTAGGAATTGACGTGTTTAGGTATGAGATCATCGCTCTTCCTTGGTGGTTGAAGCTTGCGCCAGCTTGCGCCCCCATGTGCTGTAGGGCTTGCATTAGTGTTCGGCCATGCGTTTGGAAGTTAATGGTGCGGTCGGCTGGCTGATGCTGTTTGTGTTCGAAGTCATTTAGGGCGATTGTTTGTGTGGTTCTTGAGGTGACAAGTTGCTCCTGCGGATACTGAACAGGTTCTGCGTTTGTTCAAGTTTAATTTGGTGGCTGATTTTATCATACCTGCAGCGTCAAGCGGTCACATATTTTTGTTCAATTGGGACATGAACTACTTTTTTCTGGAAGTGGCCTTCAAAACCGGTTGTTGTCACAATCGAGCAGTTTTCTGAGAAACAACCACTTTTTGTTTAAACAAAAAAAAACAAAAAACATGAGTTTCCTACCTGTGAAGCATTTTCGGGGCAGCTGAGCCTGGCTCTAGGCACCGCCTAGCTTTGTTGCAAATCCTGAATTTCGTGCCGTAAAGAAGTGGAGCCAGCACAGGGACGGGAATTGGAAGCAAGAATTGGCCTTTGCATTGCGCCCCAAAAATGCCGCAACTCGGGCGCAAAAACCCGCAAAACGGACGCAACACCCCGCAAACGAACGCAAATCTCAAAAAGTGGTCAAATCTAGAATTGCAGGATCATACAAAACCAGCTCTGTTGCCTCATCAGCTGGCGAACCCCAGGGTTTCAATCCAGAAGTATTGTCCAGGTAGGGCAAACAGATCATCACCCACATGGCAAGCCAGTTGCGGGCCGTCCATGCAAAACAACAGCCTGCAAGGATAGCCACGACCCGTTTCCATAGAATCGGTCATTTTCTTTCCAACTCGGCCCAACCGGTCCATATTTGTTCAGTCGGCCAGAAAAAGTGTGACAAACCACATCGAGCAAAAATAAGTGTTCAGAAGGTGCAGGTATGTTATAATCTCCACCTGTTGGAGGGTAATACTGAGGGTGTCACTTTGAGCCGTTGTGCGCACATACGGCCGGCGAGGCAAGTTAAAGCATGATTTGAGTCCTAATCTTGACCCCATATTAATCAACCCCAGTTTATTAACAGGGGGCTGTCCGATTCTGGGTTTAGTGGGGGAATCAGACCACTTTTGGAGGGGCCCCCACCCTCTATATTGATGTTGATTCTGGGTTTTCTGAACGAAGCCTTCGGCCGAGGTGAGATCGACGAGGTGCTCCAGGCCTCTTTGTGCGCGGCTGTGAAGGCATCACACCAGCAGATGGTGCAGCTCTTGCTGCGGAGAAAGGCAGACGTGAATGCACAGGAGCAGGGTGCGGTGCTTAGAGTAGACTAGTCAAAATGGGTTTTCGCATTGGGGATTCGTGGTTAGTTGTTGTGATTCAGCGGGGACGCACTGCAGAAATCGGCAGATGCACTATTTGCCTCCAACCCTTTCCCAGAAGTGTGCCCAAATCGGGAGCTTCGCAGGACCAACGCGGCGTATCTGCCTTGCACCTCGCCGCCTTTGAGGGCCGGCAGCAAATTCTGCGGCTTTTGCTGTCCAGCAGGGCGCAGCCGAATTCTCAGGACATAGGCCGAAATCGAAGGTGTGCGGCTGCGCAAGCATGGCTCGCAACTTTGTGGCATGAACGACCATGAGCAACCAGGGATTCTGAAGCATTGATTAGGGTAGACTTATCAGGCGAATCTTTGTTATAGTTTGAGCAGTTTCGCCCGTACCTCGCGGCGAGCGTTGAGCGCAAACCCGCATTCCCACGAGTCGCCAGGACCGGCAAGGACAGACACCAATGTTCTTTGCAGCTACGCGGCAGACATGTGAGCTTTTGCTTGCCCACAAGGCTGAGGCAAGCAAACCCACGGGTTCATCCAGCATGAGACAATGTGCCACTGTTCGCAGTATATACATGTTTCAACACAACCCAACTCAGTTGTCGCAACCTACTGTGTACATAGCACAACATGTGTGGGAGGCCGTGATGTAAGTGTCAGTGCATCGCGACATCATGATTTGCTGGTTATGTTGTGCTCTTCCATGGGGGCCCTTTTCCTGCATTGCATGATTGAATGCGTTCATGACTTCCATGTTGTCGCTTGAACCTTCCCAGCAGGAAGACAGACGGTTGGAAGGAGGAAGGGAAATTGTCACGTAGGCGTTCACCCCCTTTTCAAAAACGACCTTCGCAGGAAGTGAATTCAGAAGTGTGCGGAGAAGGGCTACAACACGTTCCAGTGTCTCATTTCCTTTTCTGAACACTTGCAGCGCGGCCCAGCGCAAAGCAGTAATGTGGTGCCAGTGAACACTGAGAATCGAATGGCAGCCAAACGCTCACGAGTTGCTCCGCGCTCTCAGCGAGCACTCGGGGAAGAGGGGGTTGTCTTTAGGGTGGTTAACACTATCATGAAGTGAACGCAAGGAACAACACATGCTTCAGATCGGGCCAGTTGTTCAATGCGTTTAGCCAGCGCAGCTGAAGAAAGCCCAAGGGCCTACAGGCCTTCCAACAGACCACAGCATGGGTCTTTATCAACATAGGCGACCCCGCCACGTGCTCACGTCCCCCTGGTGGTTTCCATTGAGAGTCCCGAAAAAGGAACCCTGAGCAAGGTCTTTGTTTGATGCTGCAAGTGCCCCCTTTTGAGGTGGGTTTAAAGGCACACACACACACACACACACCTTTGGGGGTTCCGATTCCTCCCTGAAGGTGGACATTTGTAATGCCAAGCGGCAGACTGCGCTGCACTTCTTGGCACATGCTGGTTTGCATGATGCCATCCTTTGCTTGCTGGAGGCAGGAACCAAACCCACCTAGGGGCGGTGCCTTGCTACAGAACATGTGTGCGTTTGTGGTTTCCCATGGGTACCCTTTTCATGTTGGGGTAAAGGGGGACCAAATCGAAACTCACGCTTTTGTACACCAGAAAGGACCAGCATCCATGTCAGAAAGGTGGATGCACATTGATTTCGGGATGTGTATCTGTAAGAGAAAGCTCGTATCATACAGCCTCCATTTTGACGAGCTGCGGGGGAGAGGGAAGTCGAGCGCGACATAGCACGTTGCCTTGTCAAACGGGCTCGCGATTCCAATCCTGAGAGGCCCTTGCAGGTACAACAGGGCAAGGCAGGGGTGCTTAGGTGATAGACTGCTTCAAAGCATGTGTGCAAGACAAGAGGCAGTAGCTTGAGTGAAACGTCAATTGGAAGCGCCTTTTGGAGTGTTCCCTGTATTGGGGGGGCACCATCGCAATGTTTGGTTTTCTCTCGAATTCGGAGGCAAGCCACATGGAGGTTGTGAATGGCACCAAATCGACCATGGGTAACTTGTCCCGATTCGTGGAACAGATCATCTTCTTCGGTGGTTTCCCTGGTCCCAGGTCAATGGCCTTAAGCGATCACCATGGCTTTCAGGTCTTCCACGTCTCCGCCTTGGACCTCCAGGACGGTCAAGGCCGTACTCCCCTTTGGTACGCTGCACGCTCAAAGGTGGCCTCCATTGCCGGCCTGCTGCAGAGCCACTCGCAAAGAGAAGGGGTGAAGCAAGATTTCCTTTAAACATACCCTCCCACCAGCTAACATGGAAGTGCACAGACCCCTGTAGAACGACTACTTTCCTCTTGGAAAGCGCCTTTTAGCACTTGTTAGTTGGTGGGAGGGTATCCCGCGATTCCCTTTAAATATATCCTTAAGCAAATGGAAGTAGTGGATAACCAACATTTGGGGCTTGATCAATATTCCATTCCGGGCCCTCAGTTTTGACCATGGATAGCATGTGTTCCATTCAGTGGGAGATATGTCATTTTTTCCCAAAGGTCGCCCCGGGACCTTTTCATCAGCCACCAAATCGAAAGAATCCAAGCACTGGCATGTGTGAGGGATCCCCAAAATACTCCGCCTCAAGGACATGTGTTCGGGTGGAATAGAGCGAACACCCTGTAAAACGAAGGCGACCCGTTAAAACGAAGCCTCCAGAGATATGTCAATTTTGCACTCTCTTTTGTTGGAGATACTTCATGTGGTTGAAAATGTTAAGACGGACCAAGCAGCAACTGGCCCTTGCTCATGCGAGCAAGTTCGCCAGATGATTCTGTGATCAAATTGAGCAGCAAACATGAACGTGCTTTGTCCAACGCGGATCTGAGGTAAGAGGCAGGAGATTCAGGAACGCAATGAGGACCACGCGCACCCGGAGAAGGTGCAAGAAGCGGAGGTGCCTCGCAAAGACGCCTCCGAATCAGCGACAGCTCCAGTGCCTCCCGCGGCCCAAGCTGAAGAGGCAGCGAAAACAAATGAAGAAGCACAAGTTGAAGAGGCCGTATCTCAACCCGAGCCGGCCGAAACAGAAGCGCTGGAGTCGACCATGGTTCCAAAGATCCATGTGGAGAAGGTGGAAGCCACCCTAGACGCTCAAGATGCAGAGTCAGAGCCTCCAACGCCGCAGACAAAGTGTCCAGAGGGTCATGACTTGATGGCCTTTGAGACGCCTGAGGAAGGATACTTATGCAGCGTGTGTGAATGCGAATTTTCCATGGGCACAACTCTCTATGGATGTCGGCCCTGCGACTACGATCTTTGCAGGGACTGTGTGGGCAACGTTGCCGTACATTCCACCGGTTTCCGCAAGGACTCCGTTGTTGACATGGCAGCGTTTTTGTTTGGTGAAAGCAATGTCTCTCTTTGCTACATAGGTTTGTAATTACGTGTATTATTGGCAAGCAGGCTGGCAGGACAAGCTACGCTTTGCACCAGCCCAAGTGTGGGAAAGTCTGTCGTGCTCAGAAGCATGAACCTCGACGTGCCTGATGCACACACACACACATAGTTCGGCACGTACTGTGAGCCCCCGGGAGCATTTCAGCTGGGACACCTACAGCGTGGTCAATTGCTACACATAATGTATTTTGGTTTTACAAGGCGTCAATTTGAACAGAGCCAGAAGCAGCGACGGGCCATACATAGCACCTTCGCAATCTGACTATATTTGCAGGCAACAGCTGGCCCTTGGTCAAAGCACATGGGAATGCGGGGGCCAATGAGTCTGGTTGCTTCGGGGCCCCGTCCCCTTCCTTGGCCTCAAATTTTGCAGCTTGGTTTCCAGCTCAGGTTCGGAATTTTGGCGTGGTTCGCGCTTAACCTTATGTTGTCTTTAAGCAACCCGCCCGTTCTGCGCAGAGTGGACCGGTAGCCTGGTATGGACTCGTCGTTGACTGGAGAGCTGGCAGGACTTTGTGGCAGTGTTCCCTGAGCTCCAAGACTTCTCCGGCTTCGGGGACAGCGGCAAGTCACTGCTGCAAGGCCTGCGGGGCTCTGCGGGTTTTAGCTTCGTGGAGGCTTGCACAGGGTTGCGCGAGCCTACGTAAGGGCGGTTGTGCTGTTTTGCGAGTCCGCAAAATTAGCGCGCACAACTTTATCGCTTCCAGCCGCAAGCATGGATGTTGCGGACTGAGCACGGTTGTTTTCGCCATGACAAAGAGACAATTTATGTCCATTCATACGAATCATTTTTTAGCGGCGGCAGAATATTGTAATTAGCTAGCTGAACTCACATGTCAGCTTGCAAAACCACGTGGACCCTTTCTTCTATCCGAAGCGGAAACAGTTGTCCCCGCAGCTCCGTAGGTGAATAAAAACTGTATTTCAACTTGCCCTTGTCCATGTGCATGTTCCAGCCAGAACAAGACACACGGAAATGAGAGTCGCTATTGAGCTGTGTGCCATCAGGGCACTGGGCCCTTGAAGCAGTGACATTTGCATGCGGCATGCCACGCAGGAAGCCAAGTCCTGAGATCGCAAGTTTTAGAGACCTGATTATTTGGGTGAGTTGAGGCGAATGTTGCTTGGATATCGATTTTTGCAACCTGTTTCTTTATTCATTTGCTGTGAGGGTTGCCTAAGTCAGTCACCAGACATCAGCGGCTTTTGCTCCAGGCACCGGGGAACAGGTGGACACGCCCTCCGCATCAGAGACCGACTCCTTCCTATCTCAGCAGGCCTTTGCAGACGAGGCACAGCAACAGATCGAGGAGGAGAACGGATGTCTCTACTGGCTGCCTGACTAACAAATCATTTGCCGGAAGCTAGGGGGTAGATATGGGGTAAGTGTGGATAAGGGGATTTAACCTTCTATTTCCAGGTCCCCCGGGTCCTTTGGGCAAGTGGGGGATGATTAGACCATGGGATCTCTACTTGGATGTTTTTCAGAACTTGGTACCCTTTCTCAGCTTAAATCATTGTTGAGTGAAAGATCCCCGTAGATGCGGGTAGCGGGTCGGTAAATTGTGTGTGTGTGTGTGTGTGTGTGTGTGTGTGTGTGTGTGTGTGTGTGTGTGTGTGTGTGTGTGTGTGTGTGTGTGTGTGTTTGTTTGTTTGTTTGTTTGTTTGTTTGTTTGTTTGTTTGTTTGTTTGTTTATGTGTGTGTGTGTGTTTGTGTGTCTGGGTGTTTTTGAGATTTTGAGGACGCCCTTTTTCAGCTTAATGAAGGATGCCGCACTTCCCGGTAGACGTTTGGTTGCATGTTTTTGAGAGTGCGCCCCTTTTTCAGCCTATTTGTAAAAGGACCCCAAAGGGAAAACCACACTTTTGAGGCTGACCCTGCTTTGACACATACGCATTTGGTGCTGCTCCGGTACCGGTGCTGCTTTCCAATGATTGGCTTTAGTGTGTGTTTGCCATGCCGTTTCGGCCCCAACATTTGTACTTCATTCCACCTTTGGCTTGCGCGAACCCTTGCATCGTGAGCATCATCACTGCTCCCTGGTGTTTGTCTCCAACTGATGTGTTAGTCCAGGACTCCAGGGAAACCGACACTCACCCCTGCAAGCAATATGCAGTTTGCTTGCTGCCTGATTCCGATAAAACGTGTTGGCTTTTAACATTTCCAGTGATGGCCTATTCGCTTCACGAATTTTGTGGGGGTGTTTGGGCAGGTAGTAGGCCGCATCAACCGTTGTCTTGTCGTAGCCTTTGTCAGCCAGTTGCATGACTTGGCCTGCTGAGGCAAGTTCTCCTGAAAAAGAGCAGTGAGGACGACAAATATGGCTTTGCCCAGGCTGGAAGCACGCTGAAGACCTTATGAAGAGCTGATGTGTCTGAATGCCACGCCGGGAAGTGCTTCAGCTAGGCGCTTGTTTATTTTTTCTGTTTGTTTCTGCCGGCGCTGATGCCGTGCCAGGTTCATGTAAAGGCCTCATTGAGGGCCAGGAAGGGATGACTAGAGAGTGCAACTTTCGGCTTGTTGCGTTTTGAGCACTCCTGGCACGTACTGGCTATGAGCACAAAAAGCAAGCAAAGGTAGATGATGGAGTCACAGGTGTCCTTTTTGGTTGGTTTGCTTACAAAATAGCGGGCCCTGGTTTAGATGGGGTTTGTTCCACTTACCAGGGCCATCTATTTTTCCAAAAGGCCACCTATGGATCCACCTATTGATGGAGTCAGACTGGGTCGAAGGTTACATGTACTCCCTCAATGCAACCGGCCGCCGGGCACCGCAGCGCCATCGGCAGGCCAATGGCAAGGCGGACTTTGAGCGCTGCCTCGGGTACAAGGACTGCTCGAATGACTGAGACATCGCAGCATTCTGAAGCCGGCCATGTGGCGCGTGGCTGTCAAAAATAGGTCCTGCGGTCCAATTCACACCCATGTGTGCATGCTGTATCTCTGATGGTTTTCGAGTAGCATGCCACGGTAACTTCACATATAGATTCGGGCTAGCTCACAGCTTGCTCAAGACTTGCAGACCTGGTTTCCGAGTTGTACTCGGCCAAAGTGTTCGGACGCTTGAAGCAATGTATCCCCAACCCTCTCCAAGTCCCCGACTTAATTTGCTTCTTCTCCCCTCAACTGGCCGGCAAGCGGGCCTTCGCAAGGTCAGGGTTTGTGAGCATAGTGAGGATGGCAACAAGAAGTCCAAGGTGCCGCGTCTGGAGGGTCCACAGATGCTGGTGGTCGCTCAGCTCCATCACAATATGTGCTTGCCACCAGAAGCATTGCTGTTCAGGAGGGGAGTGACTGGCAGATGCTTGATAATTGTTGCACACGTCACCGCGTTACTCCGTATTGGTATTGAGAGTTGGCTTCGATCTGATGTACTACTTTGGTTCCACAACGGCTGGCCCAAGATGTTCTGATCTGAGGTTGGATCCTGCCTGCGCCCACAAGCAGTGAATGAAGAAGAACTGGATCAACCGCCACTAAAACGGTCAAGGCTAGCAGGATCACATGTTATAAATCGAACTCGGTTTCCCGAACAGGCAAAATTATAAGTAAACATATCAGACCAAGCCACCCAACTGTTGCCTAGGAACGGCACATGACTATGAACCATCCAAGACAAGAAAACAAAAAGAGTGGGGTTCAACTCGGGTAATGGCTTGGACAAAGCGCAGAAAGATCCCTGAGATGGCCTTGTCAGGGCTGCAGCTGGAAGCGAAGCATTACAGCACAGCATGTAGTATTCTATTATCATTGTTATTAGGTCCCCCAGTAGTGCCCTTTTACCCTTTTTTGGGGGAGGGTTCCCCTAATTACTAAAATAGACTACAATAAAAAAGGGTACCCTTATTCTAACCTCTCTACTGGAGGACCTAGATGTTGTAAAATGATAGTGTTACAGTAGTGGATATAATACATCATTATGTTCTCATATAGCGATGATATGGCGTGATGTAGACCGCGCTGGGCACGTTTCCCTCGCTCAGGTGAAGCGCGTCTATCCGGGAGGCCTTTTGTCCAGGTGGAACGATCGGGTGCCGCAACTGGAGGTGAAGCCACACGACCGCGTCGTGGCGGTAAACGACAAGACCACAGCGGAGGGTATGGGGACGGAGGCCGGGTTTCGGCCATTTACAGTTGGGTGGCACATGGCACAATTCTAATCCATTTTGGTTGAGTCATCCCCTGCACTTCCCTGCATGATGGGAATTGTGCCATAGCTGCTTTAGTGTGTGTGTGTGTGTCATTGAAGAGGGCTGAGAGAATAGTTTTTGCTGAGTGAATCCAAGTGGCTAGATTGGGTGAGGAGGGAGCGTTCGCCTAAAAGGCGAGTACAGATGATGGGAATTGAACAGGAAGAACAAGTTTTGTGCATGAGAGGATTGGTTGATAAGGGTGAATCAAGATGCTCAATGATCAGACTTGACGGGGAAGAAGCAAGCATCATGATAGAGTGAACAGAAACTACTTCGGGCGAATTCGTGCCTGGGATAGTGGAGGCAAGTATCATTATAGAGTAGCTTAGCATCATCAAAGCTACAAGCTGGACGCTGGAAACGTGCCCTGCACTTTACCAACCAACAACACCTGTGCTTCAAGCGTTACAGTTTCTGAAAGACATCCAGCCCCTTTTCCGCCATATATTTCACACAGGGTGACCACAGCTAAACTGAGCGGCAAAAATCAAGGCAGCGAAATGGAATTGGTTGTTACTTCATTCAGATCCAGGCGGCACTCATAGATTATTGTTGCATCACTCTGGTCAAAGACCGTAAACCGCGGGTGCTGAAGCATTGAGATTTGTCCAGAGAGGGTGGCAACTATGCATTCATTCATGCAATGTGTGTCGTGAAAGGCTTCTTGGATTGAGCCTGTGTTATAGGTTTGGTTGCTCCAGCGGAGTCGGGGCAGAGGGCTTCCAGCCAGCCTGAGGTGCATGCGCCCCGGATCTTTTTGCAATTGATGAGGCGGGACTGGGCGGCCGACCGCAGCGGACAGAACTGATGGTGTTTGAGATGGGGTGGGCTTGGTCAAGCTTTGGGATCATACATTGCCCATTGGCTAAGATAAATGAACAAAGAGAAGAGGGTCAGGGTTGAAGATGGTTGAACCTTCAGTTTGGGCCGAGAAGGCCTTGTGCTTTTTTCGCTGCAGCGATTTTCTGCCTTTGGCACGTGCGATCCTCCTCATCAAGCTTCAAAGTTACCACGATCGGAAGGTATTGATCGATTCGTTCTTGCAGCGAACGGGACAACTACAGTGTCAGACGGTTGCTTGCGGAAAGCCCCGTATTTGCTTTTTGCAAGGAGGCACTAGCGTCCTAGCGTATAACAAGTCCATCGGATGGGTGCAAGTATCTTTTTTTGGGCAGCCAAAACTGGGTTACGGTGATCTTACAGGGGCTCACCCACCAACCGGATCCAGCAGGTTTTGTATCTTCGTTCCCGGGGCTTTGAGAAAACTTCGGCTCGAGCTCAGGTTTCCGGACCGTTTCATCGTGGCCCTCAGCAAGGAGAACGGCCGACGCCTGGGCTTCCGCTTCGAGCGGCCCCAGGGCAGCTTTGCCGAGGCTGCGCGTCTGTCCATGTCGAGGGCGTGTTTTTTTCTTTTTTGGTTTTGGCCGTGGAAAGGCATGGCCACCTTGACCCCTGCAGGGACCCAATTCTTGACCCAATTCTGACCAAAGATTTGAAGGGATCAAATTGGTTGAACACGGACATCGATTCGATGCTTCGAGCTTTGATGGTTCGTGAGATACATAGTCACACTGATACTGGCAGCGCCGTCGAGTATGTCAATGGGGAAGTATAGTTCTCCACCAACAGCTTGCGAACAGCGTGATAACGCTATGGGTTGAATGTTGGACATGCGCGTAGCGGTGCTTTTACAGATCAAGGTGCCTTGCTTAAATAGTCATGAGTCGTGTGCCCATGAATGCCCATGACTTCTGAACACAAGCCCGTTTGCTTCCCGCAGGAGGTGCGAATCACAGAGATTCTGGACGAGGGAGCCTCTTGGACTTGCACTGTGGTTCCGTAAGTCGCTTAGTCGGATTCCCCCTCAAGGGCAACCACTAAGAGAGCTGATATTGAGATGGCCCTTTTTCATAATGATTGATTCACCGATAGCAGGCTAGTGCCGATGCAAGCCTGGGCTGGGTCAGCCTAGGTCCTGATGACGTACAACCAGCACCAGGTCAGTCAGAACCGCTGCTTGCTTTATTTTGACCAGTCACAACCCCTTGCGTTACTTTCCATGGGAGCCTTTTTAAAAGCTTATGGCACCATTATTGCGTACCCTTCTAATCTGATCTCTTCCCACTTGCTGAATTGACATACGTCCTTGCAAGATCCCAACATTGGCGGAGCCTGGTTGCATGTTGCCATGTGAGCCTTGTGGGCCTTGTGGGCCTTGGCACGGCATGCGTTCGACTGAGGCTACGCCTTCGTGGTGCTGCCGGACATGCGCGTAGATCGTGTGAACGACGTTTGGGGCAACGCCGATGCTCGCTCGCACGAATGATATGGGGCCAACGCTTGACGAAGTCCGCCTCTCCCGTGTTTCGTTGCGGCAGGAGACACGCCTGTCCACAGCCACGCCAGCTAGAACCCATTGTTCGTTGATGGATGTAAGTCAGTCATTTGCTTCAATGATCTTCAAGGAGCTTCAAGTAAATCACAATTTTCGCTCGGAGATCTCCAGTTCATAATTACAAGTCGGTCATCGGCCAGCTCTTTTGCAAGCCCAGTCCAGCCAGCCACTGAGTAACTGTACTGCAGCAAAGGCGCACTCAGTTTTCCAAGGAGCACATCGCTGAAGAGCTTAAGACGGCCACCAACGTCGAGTTGCACATCCGCCGAGCAGAGTACTTCTCCTCGCCCTCCAACTGAGATGAACGCTGTGGCTTCTTGATTGATGCTTTTGTGTTTCTGGGTTTCTAGTTTCACACGCGCAAGGGCGCCGAACGGCACTTGCAAGATCAGGCGCCTCAGTGGCTCAATCCAAATCTCCTGAAGGAGAATTGGAGAGTTGCGGAAGAAGCAGCAGAAAGGCATTCTTTGTTATCCAGCTCCTTACCAAGGAATCCGTCTTGCAGGGGCCAGCTTTCAACCATCACTGTTTTGTTATGAAAGGGCTTTGCTTTTTGCAGGATTCTGGATGTCGGGCTTCCTAAGGGAATGGAAAGCCAGATTCTGTGCATTGAAGGCAATTCTGCAGCCTTGCCAGGTATCAGCATAAGGGAGGGCGACCTGAGTTTCATAATGCTTGGGGCCCAGTAAGCAGACCAGTGCTGCACCAGCGGCAGGTTCCCAGCACGAGCAGCACCAGCACGAGCAGCACCAGCACCAGCAGCACCAGCACCAACACCCGCACCAGCACCAGAAGCAGCAGCAGCAGAAGCAGCAGCAGCAGCAGCAGCAGCAGCAGCAGCAGCAGCAGCAGCAGCAGCAGCAGCAGCAGCAGCAGCAGCAGCAGCAGCAGCACCAGCAGCAGCAGCAGCAGCAGCAGCAGCAGCAGCAGCAGCAGCAGCAGCAGCAGCAGCAGCAGCAGCAGCCGCAAGAAGAGCGAGGAGAGTGATGGCTTAGGCTGCATGACATGAACTTTGTAATGTTTGCTGAGCAACAGTCGCGCCCTCCGCCCCCTCTACGCTGACGGTATTCTCTCCACATTATTCTATCTAGGGAGTCAGTGTTTTTGCCACTGCCCAGATGGATCGCAACCGATACGGGCGGCTTTTCGAGCTCGGCCCTCAGGCTTAGGAGTACGTTGCATGTTGGGGGCTTTGATGTGATGGACATCCAACTCAGCAACTGAGGCCGTGGCATAACTTTGAAATTATGATCACGCGCGCTTCTCAGACCTCTGTGGCATTAGTTTATTCCAGCTGGCATAACTTGATACGCCGGAAGAAGCTGCGCTGTTGTCCAGCAGCTAAGGTCTTCAAAGAACAACTGCTGGGTCACAGTGAAGAACAAGAGCTTTGGCCTGAGGGTGCGAGCAAAAGTGTTTTGCAAGAACTGCCGTGATTTCAATTGGCAACGCTCCACTTGCTGGCAGCTCGAAGAATGATGCGTCGGCATCACGCAACATTGACCGAAAAAAGGTCAAGCATTTCAAGAGGAAACTGTTGCAGCATGCAGTGAACAAGATTTCTGCATACGACTTGGGCGACTTAACTAGTCCAGTGTCAGTTTCTATTCATCCCAGAGTTGCATCGTCGCACGTTGGATGCTGGAGGCTGGCAACACCGAACAGTGTTCACTTCTCATGCCGGGAATGTGGGCTTCCGCAAGGTCGCTGACTCAGACACATCATGTGTTGCAGTCTTACGGCCTGGCGCAGATACAGGGCACACCGGATTGTTCGGAGCCGTGTCCGTGTCACCTGCATTGCTTCCCTTAAGTCAGGCTGAGATAATTGATATTCCCGATCACTACGCGACCTTAGGGCCTTGCAATGATAGATTAGGTTCACGATTGTGTTAACCATTGTGTGCCCAAAGGCTTAGGACTCAGACTTTTGCTTTTGGCCTTGCTTGGCTGAAGCGTTGAAAGGCATGGCAGCATGCAGCATGGAGCTTTTACCTTGTGAGGGGAGAACCTGTGCTTCCTACGGGCTGAAGCCCGCTGCGTTTCCATGCCCAGGGCATGCGGAAGGTTGAGCAGGCGACCTATGCCGTGGCCGGGGAGCTCAGCATCGCCTCGGCAATGTGATGGGTCAGCTCTTCAGAAGGTGCATTTCAAGGGCACTGAGAGTTTCTTTTGTAGCGCCGCGTAGGCCGCAGAGGCTTCTTTGCGTAGGAACTGCCTCCGCGCAGGCTCGCGTAGGCTTCCACGGAGTTCCCCTTTTCATGTACCAAAAACATAGTTGCTCATTTGTATTAAGCAGAACTAGAGCGCGAAGGGTTTCGCATGGCAACACGCAGGCAAGGAGCTCTCAGGAGCTGAGCCGTTTTTCTCTCCCAGGGCCTGAACATTGCCCGCAAGCTCAAGCGCTTGGGCCATGGCCTCAAGGAGCATGACTTGAGGAGACGTGTCGCTGTTGCAGATTGCTTGTCGCGTTTGTTTTTTTGGGAATATATTTGTTGGGTGGATTCGCAATTGTATGAATGTGCTGGCCATGGCAGCTGGATGACTCTTTGTTCTGCCCTTTTCAGCTACATGTTGCCAGCTTCAGCCAAGAGAAGCTGCAGAGTCAGGCGTGACATGTGCAGAAGTACACTTCAGACGTCTCATGAAGGCGGGCGAGCACTTTGAATGGCGTGTGATCTGTGAGACATCTTGCAGCCCATGCAGCCACAGGCCACTTTTACCATGGAACCGTTGGCTAGGGGAGGTTGATTCATGACAGCGTTGTCCCCAGCTAAAATGAGATGGTGGCTACAGACACTCGTTGGCCTTTAGCCGCCAAGATATGAGCAGGATTGCCAACGATAGGTCCAGAAGCTGCATGGATCATTGGAACATGGCCAAAAAAAATCCCCTGCCCTCGTTTGCATTCTCTGATCCAGCCGTTTGTTCCACTGGCTTGGTGCGCAGTGCCCTGGTGTGCACAAGACCGGGCTGGCTTTCAGGTGGAAACATGCCTTCAAGCCTTCCAGAACGTCGGATTGCAGGCGGGGGTCTTTTCAGGTTGACAGGGGCAAACTGTTACAAGCCGTTGGTCCTAGGCTTGCATGGTGTTGTTTTTCTTTTTTTTTTCTCCCACCGCCCTTTGATCGGTGGGCGTGTTGGCTTTCAAAATTATGGATTTAAGCTAATTTCGAGGTCCGACCCGTGCACTTAAGCCCTGCTCCTGTGTCTGCACCTCTGATCGGAGCACATGTCAGAACCGGGACACGGTTTAATGTTTGTTTTTGTTTTTGGGCACTCGTGAAAACAATGCCAAAACCGGCTGCGCTTTAGAAAGTGCATTTGGCAGCAACAATGGATGCAAACGCCTTCGTCAAAGCAATTCACTACTGGAAGGGCAGCCTGTCAAATCCTGTGGGGTCACTGCGTTGCGTTTTTTTTTTTATGCTGAATTACCCGGGGGGCAAAATCGCTGAGTCAATAAATCCTTAAACAATATGGGCCCGTGCACTTGAGAGTCGGCCCGTTTTCTGAAACCACGGAACTTTGCTTATTTTCAGAATTTGCAAGATTCGGTGGCTCTTTGTGTGACAAGAGCAATTTTTGTTGAAACATTGAGCAACCTTAGCATGGTGGGACCGAGCCGTGTCGCAATCAAAAACGTCGCATGTCAGAAGTGCACAATGTTGTTGTTTTTCGCCGTGGTGGCACATATTGCCAAATGGGGAGCGATGGCAAGGATTAGGGGGAATGCATGGATGATGGTTGATAGTTTATAGCTTAGAGTGAAGGCCGTGAGAATGGGGCTCAGTTCAGCGCGAAGCATATGGAGATGGTGCTGTAGTCAGGGCAGCTAGTAATCAAGGGGGAGCTCCTGCCTTGATCACCGGGCCACATTCCATAAGCACGGCCAGCCAAGAATGTTAGTGCAGCCAAATTCCGTTGAGTGCAGACGAATTTCCTTTAGCGCGTGCAGTAAAAATGTTGTGGTGCAGCCGGAAATTCCTCATGTGCAGCCAAAGTTCCTTAAGTGCACCCCCCCCCCCCCGAATTTAAGCTAATTAGCCGGCAGCCAAAATTCCTTAAGTGCAGCCAAAGTTCCTTGAGTGCAGCCAACATTTCTTGGAAATGTTCGGTGCAGCCAAAGTTCCTTAAGTGCAGCCAAAATTCCTTAAGTCCCGGAAAAAATCCTTAAGTCCGGAAAATCCTTAATTCATTCCCGCCGACCGGCAATTTTCCGGAAAAAAACCTTAATTCCTGATTAATTAGCTTAAATTCAGGGGGGGGGGTGAACTTAAGGATTTTTGCTTTTGCCCGAGATGAAGTTCGGGGTGAAATTAGTGTTTTTCAAGCTACAAAACGTTATTTTGGCAATGAAAAACACTAATTTCACCTCGAACTTCATCTCGGGCAAAGGCAAAAATCCTTAAGTTCACCCCCCCCCCTGAACTTAAGCTAATTAATCCGGAATTAAGGATTTTTTTGGACTTAAGGAATTTTAGCGGGAATGAATTAAGGATTTTTCCGGAATTCATGATTTTTCCGGACTTAAGGATTTTTTTCCGGGACTTAGGGAATTTTGGCTGCACCGAAGGAATTTTGGCTGCACTTAAATGTTGGCTGCACTTGGGGAGTTTTGGCTGCACTTAAGCAACTTTTGCTGCCGGTTAATAGCTTAAATTTGGGTGGTGCGCTTAAGGAGTTTGATCCGCCCTTTAGCCGCACTGAAGGCATCTTGGTTGAGCCTTGCGCTAAACTGTTGTTGGCTGTGCCGAAGTAAAAGTCACTTACGCTGCGGCGTATGTTGAATCTCAAGCCGGCAGAGCAAAAGTTGTGAGAATGCTGGTCTCGCAGTAAAGGCAAGCCGAATAAATGCTTGCGTGACAGTAGCAATTTGCACCGTCTCTTGATACATGGGCTCAGTTGTTGATGTTCCCATTCACCTCAGTTCCACCTTACGCCACTTTGTTTGATGTATGGGCCTGCCTTTTTTGACCTTGAAACACGTGAGTACATGTTTATTTGATATTGGGCCTTGCTGCAGTGAATTGTTTGGATCCATGGGTGTTTCCGTGGGGGTTCTGACGAAGGCTGGCGCTGAAACTGGGGTATGTGCTGTGTTTTTCATTGCTGACATCGCCAAATCCAGAAAACATGTCTATCCTCACCAATTGTTCACACCCTGCTTCAATCGGGCTAAACGCGCCAGAAACGTGCTTAAGTGCAGCGGGCGACCTTGAGAATTAGCTTACATCCATAATTTGCCCCCCACAAACTGATTCCTCAAATGGTCTGGTCTGAATGCCACTGTGGTTTGCTCTGGCTATACTGATTTTGCTCTGGTTTGCAACATGTGTGATCTGAGTCAGAAAATGCAAAAAAAAAAAACTTTCGCCGGGTGTGAGTCTCAAACGCTCCAACAAGGCAATGACATCAAGTCCGGATTTTGAATTGTTCCAAAAATAAATTGCCTTTTCGGGCTGTTCAGCTTCGAAACACACAAGTTTGAAAACCATTGGGTTTCAGCAACACTGAAAAAAGCCCCACCCTTAAGTACACGCCCCCCCCCCCCCTTAAATCCATAATTTTGAAAGCCAACAGGTGGGCGTTGCGGTTGATCCACAAGCCTGAAGGTATACTTTGTAATGTGAATCAACACTTGGCAGCGAAGACACCACCGAGAATGTTTGAATGCTGCAGTCACGCACGTGATCATATAAGCTGTGGAGAACTTGAACTGCGGAGGTCGCTTATTTTTGAGACAAACCCAGCACTTGCCTGTGCTTCCCCCTGTCTCAGATCACAAAGATGACGCACATGCCGCGGACGCCTCATGGCTTCTTGGCAGCAGCTGGCTGCTGAGAGGAGAAAAGACTTGGAGGTTTGCAGTCAGCCAGTCAAGTCAGTACAGGTCATTCCAACAAGTCAAAAGACTGAGTACTTGACGGTTGCCCCCTTCGGATGTTTGCAGAGGTTTGTGCAGGCGAAGTGAAACACGCACCAAGCAGCAAGCTTTTTGCGGTCGATTCGGAGAATGAGTGCATATGGTTGCGATTTGAGGGTTTCTGAATTTCTGGAATTGCAATGAGTGAGTTTATTTGGTGTGAGCCTTCACGGCTGCTGACAGGGGGTTTAAAAAATACGGCGCCAAATTTGAAGGAAGGCTTTAGGCTGCTCTTGTTGCTCCTTTTGAGCTCAAGCGTCAGAGATCCTGGCGCTAAGAAGCTCAGCTGGGTTGCTGACTGGTACTATTGGTGCCCTGTTGAATGCCTTAAAGACTTGCCTTCAAGAGCAAGCCCTGCAAGGGCCCATCATCTATATATTTTTTGAGTTTCATGAATCCGAGTAAGAGCAGCCAGTTGAAACCAAATGCCGGGGTGTTTGCTTTGCAAGTGTGGCAATCGCAATGCTCATACCCCACCCCCCCGGCCCATCATCCACAGCTGCCATTCTCCAGCCCACCTGCACTGGGCGCGCTGATAAGGCAACCCGCACAAGCCAAGAAAGCCTCGGCGCGTGTGAGTGGCTGGGAAGCCAGCCAGGAAGCAGGGTGGCTATGCCGTTTCCGATTCCAAGTGTTCTGCCAAACAGAATGCAAGTTGTTGTTGAACGATATCAATCCCGAGTACTGTTTAATAAACCTGTCCTATGATTCGGGGAGTGTTCCCTCCAAAATTAATCAACCCCACTAACAGGGGACACCCCCTATTCCATCCACCAGGGGTTGATTGGTCTGAGGTCAACATCATGTTCAAGTATTCTGAAATTCGAAGTGTTTCCCCGAATTCCCTGGCTTGGCTTTCTCGAAGCTTTTCTCAAGCGCGGCTTGGACCTGGCGCCACGAAAAAGGTGCGAGGAACTGAAATGGAACCTTAGGCGTTGCTTTTGAAGGGGCCATTGAAATAAGGGAAACAACTATATACCGTTTGAAACAAGGAACAAATAGGGTCCCGGACAAAAAACCAAGGGACGCATTGCAAGCCTTTTTTTTTCTTGGACATGTTTGATGCCGGCCCGACTTTTGTCGGATCCACGAGTTCCCGGCCATGCTCGCCGTGTATGTGTGCCTTAGTTTGGGAAAGTGTTTCGATTGTTTACAGTAAGCACATTGTCCTTCCACACGGCCAAAGGCCCATGCTTGGTGCGCTGCTGGTCAGGCTTCAAACAAGGAGTTGGATTGGGGCTGCCGTAGCAGCATGGCCAGATTTGTTTCAAAGAGGCCATGCAAAGCGTAAGAATCAGGCGCATGGTATCGTAGCAGTCATTAAGTTGCTCGTTCACAAGTTGAGCCTTGGCGGATAAAACTCGCAGAGCTTGAGCAGAAAATGCTAATTGTCTTTTTTTTTGTTGTGGCACGGCTCTGGTAGAATACATTTGCCCTCTGGCGGCCCGCTGAAGGAGGCTTTTGGGACGGGCTGGGTTGATACTTTGCATGGGGGCCCGTACTTTCCGCAACCTTTTCGCGGATTGATATCGAATTTGAATGCAAGGCAACTCCATCAAGGATAATTACGTTGATACGTTGGCTGCGTTCGGCTGCCAGTGGCCTCAATACCGATAATATCATCTCAATGCATGCGCTTGTCAAACTTCGGCCTTGAACTGTGTTTGATGTGACATCTTGGTTTTGCATGCGCATTGCCTGCACTTTGTCGTCACCACCACTGCTTACGTCAAATAACCTTGATTGAGGTGTCGCTACACCATTGTTTATAATCTGCACTAATCTACAACGTGGCAGGATGTTTAAATCGTTTTCTTGGATGCCCTTCCTGCTACACAACACTGCAAGCAAGTCAAGTTCAATCCCACTTCTGAGTTTAACAATGCATGTATAGTAAGATTAATCAAAATAATCGAATCATGATACACATATATATATATATATATATATGACGCTTGTGTCATGCTAAAGCATTCGCAATTTGAAGGCACTGGACTTATTTGGCGCCTTTCTGGATCATGCCAGAAGCAACGCCAGGTTGATATGTGAAGGGGGTCTGCTATTCAATAATAACCTTTGTAAGTGTTGATGCTGATGTGTGTTGTACCTGCCGGTTACCCATGAAGCACTCACAGGGTGAGTGCGAAGGTCTGCATGGCGCCAGGCCGCATGGCGCCGGGCTCGACCTTCGACCCATTTGGGGATCACAAGCCCCCCGGAAGGCGCGTCAAGGCAGGGCCCCCCCAAAACCCCGCCGGCCGGGGGAAGGCGAGACCCTGACACCTCCATTTCCATGGGTACCTGCAGGCTTAACACCAATGGCTGTTAGGGGTTCCATGTTGGTGAGCCAGGTGAGCCATGGTTTGAAAGACCAAGTGCCTTTGACATTGCACACCTTGCTTGTCCCTGACAATTCCTCTAATTAGTCCTCAGCTGTTCAGGCACAATACATTCGGCACGCTCAGGCATGAGATGAGGGATGCGGCATTTGCAATGTCGCTGATGTGAAACGGGAATCGGGTGGACAATGTTTCAGAGGCATGTGTTCCGAAGTCCCTGAGGAATGGAGCCCTATTGACCGCATGCTGGCAGAGAAAGGCTCCAAGCGCAGGCCGGGATTTGCACAATGCCGAGGGAGATGGGAGTTTCTCAGAACAGTGGACCCCCCTTTAAACCAACTGGAAAACCAACAGGAAACCTGGGGCAACAATCCTGAAGAGTTGGAAGGACTATCCCGCCACCCGAGAATGGGGCTAGGGGAGTTGCCACCTCGCTCAGCTTGCAGCCACTTGCCGTTCGATTAGTGGCTGGTGTTTGTTATATAGTTACGTGCGCCGCACATGTGCGCTGTTGACTACGAAGAGATATCAGCTTGCCCCGTTGTTGCTGCTGAACGCTTGCGGTATTCACAGCTAACCACCTCATCGGACGCAAGATTAGAAACGAACGTTCATTACCACCCCCTTGGAAAATGCACAAGGGCCGGGGTCTGGCAATGTAAGGTAGTGGGGAGACATCATGTAATGTGCATTTCTTGAAAACGTGGTCAACATTGCGTTCAGCCATTGAGCTCTCATGTATAATTTTTACTGTTCCTGGCAGGCGCTCGGCTGTGGGAAGCATCAGAGATAAGCGTGGTTGGGAGAGGCCACTGAAAAGTACCAGTGCAGGGGCCCGCACTTAGGTGCAATCATAATGTTTGCAATATCAAGCCTAAGCACCCATTCCCCGCAGGTACCACAAGCTAGCGTCACCCATGATGGCTCAAATGAGCTGAGCGCAGATTCACAAATACAATGCATATTGCCACGTAGTCTTGGACTTTGGAACGGCTTCATGGTTCCACTTGTTTTGCAACTGGCTCACCATGTCCAACATGCAGGTCAAAGACAGAGCTGCCGCCTTTGAGCCCGCCACCGCCAGTGGTGACGACTGCAGAAGCGCAGGCGCTCGCGGAGGATCTCAACGCATTCTGCTGAGGAACCTAATGGCCCGCGCTTTACATGAGATTTGCGGCAAATGTTGGCAGATGTTGGCTTTTACGTGAACCAAGACGACACCAGTTGCAAGGATCCATCGGGCTTGTGTTTGGCACCCGGCTTTCCCCAGCCTGCTCCAGCTTTACAGCTTTGGCCACTTTGACCAACGCTTGTTTTCGGCGGACAATACACTGCACGCAACACCGCTCAATGTGGTGCTAAAGAGTGCCACTAACTTTTGGCAAGGGCGGCCCACGAACTGCGGGGAAGTAGCTTTGCTCAATGCGTTGTCATTGTCACTTGAAAGTTCGGAGCCAGCACAGGGCCATACACAAATGCTACACCGCCTGAGTGCACATTGAATCTCTTGACCCGGTACACTACGACCAACCCGTGTGAAATTTTCGGAAGCCTGCCCCATTTTGATAAGATTCTGTTGGTTCGCGGAAGCGATCCCTTAGACTCGCGCAAAATTTCGGGGCAATCTCGCGGAACCCGTTTGGAGGGAATGGCGCAAGTGCCCCCTGGCATTTGTGTCTCGCTCACATGGATCATTTACGTCGGCAATGAGTGGCAGGCGCGCAAAACTGTGGTCATTGGTGTGATGCACATTGATTGATCTGCTTTGCATGCCAAATGCTTACTTCGCAACCAGCTTTGGTTGCTCACGCAATAGTTTCCCTTGCCACGGCTTGCGCGACTCGAAGAATGGCCGAAGCAAGACAAAGGGACCAGACCAAAATAATTGCAGAGGAACCAAAAAGGGACCAAACCCAAAAGGGACCAAACCCAGGGATCAACCAAACCAGTCCCTGAGCCAGCATCTTGAGGTGCAGAGCACCAGCTGGGAGGCGCTCCTGAAGGAGGCACTGGCCCCAGAGCTCCAGAAGCAGCGCGCTCTTCAGCCTCTCGGTGCGCAAGGCGCAAGGCGTCAGTTGGGAGCAGATGGCACGACCGGTTTTTCATTTAGGCATCCACTTTACTATCACTATACTGGGGTAGACTTAGGATACATTTTACATGTTACCAGTGACTCAAAGTGAAGCAAACAATAAAATTTACGTTCTATAACTGGTCCCCACTCTAATCATGTATAGGCATGTATAGGCCTATCTTAAATTGCGCCATCTACTTTCACCCTGTCGTAGGGGGCTTGGATGGGCAGGGAACGCGGGTGGGACTGGGTAGGCAAGCCCTTGGGGCAAGGATCATCTTAAAACAACGCGCTGAAGAGCTGTGTCAGTGAGATTGGAGGCATGGGGGAGGCACAGAGCTGGGAACGGAATGCAGCACAGTTGCAACCTTTGATGTGGGAGTCTTGTTTGGCAGGTTGACTTCAGATGGGAAAATTATATTGTATGTAGTGCATGCAGCGCTGCTGTTTTTTTCAACGACTTGGACTCGCAAGCTAAAGGAAGAATTGCGCAATTTGACGGCCCTTATGACAAACATTTGTCTGGGAACTTCAATGGCTGGTGGACATGCATCCCCACCTCGATGATGTCTACCAAAGGCTCCCCTAGTAAAATTCACGCCCATATGTTTGGGAACGTGTGTGTATTGGTAGGGGGCCAGGGCCCAGGGAATTTGCCAACCGTAGCAGAAGTGGATTCCGCTCCGGTCCCCAGCGTGCAACGGGTTACGAAGAAACTTATGTGCAGTGGCTCTTGGCATGCAGGCCAAGCTGTGTTCATATGGGAGTCGTTCTAAATTGCCAGTCTTAAAATTAAGTAAAGGGAGGTTCTGAAGGTCTAGCGCGAAAGGAAAACACTGCGTCGCGAAAGGCCGGCGAAAGGAACGCGAAAGGACTTGAAACATAGCGAATACATGGTAGAACCCTCGTTTGGGCTCGGAAACAAGTTTTTCAGGACTGGTTTGTCACCGCGAAAGGAAAACATGGGGCCGCGAAAGGCCGGCGAAAGGGCCGTTTCCAGGAACTGTTATTTTGAACAACCCCCATATACTGCGGCTGGGTTGGGTAGGGAATCCTTTTTTGCTTGGTGTTGGCAAATTGGATTTTCATATTGACACGGTGTGGCTTCTTGAAGAATGAATGAGAGGATGAATTTGCACAGGAATCAACAAATTGAGTGTTCTCAACGGAGAGGGCACGAGCCAACCATGACGAAGGTCCCTCAATTGCTTTGGGTCCCCTATTTGCACCCTTGTGCTGAGGCCACCGCTCAGGCAGGCTTTGTGCTGGCTTTTTTTGGTCGTCACCGCTTAAGTCGACTGAGCGGTTTGGAATGATTGCAAACTCTGCAGGGACAGTTTTGGCCTCAAGCTGAGGAGCGACTTGAAAGCTTTGCAGCTGCGGCTAAAAGAGAAGCAGTGCGAGCTGGATGCTCAAAGCGAAGCTCACGCAGCAGAGCAAGCGCAGTGGGCAGAAGACAGGAGATCCGTTGAGGACGGAGCAGGGCAAAATATGCTTAAACATCCAGCTTCAGGTAGCCTTTAGATGGACACCAAACGAAATTTGAAAAAGAGTGGTTCAAACATGTGTGTGGCTCAAATTTAAAGAGCTAGACTAGGGTTACGCAGGATATAGTCTTTGGTTCCTTCTGCCAAGGGTGCCATTTTGGTACATGTTTTTGAGCCACAGCCACATGTGAACTGGTTGCACCCTTGAGGATTTCAAGAAAACCATGGAGAAAGCAAGGCATCTCGGCTGAAAGGGAAGACTGAGACCTGGCATTTGGCAGGACCCATCTTTTTCCGTCCCTCTCAGACGATAGTTTCATGCATGAGTTTGTTGCAGCATTCTTGCAAATTTAGCATGCCCAGCCCACATCCATCTTATCTCCAGAGTTGCTTCCCATGACCAATAGGAGCATCAGCGATTGGACTGGCCGATATAGATTCGCAGTGAGACGAGACACGTGCTTTGGTGATGCCGGTTTTGCCAGGGAACCACTCTACTTGCAAGGTGACCATCGGGTCAGATCAGACATTTGCACACATGGGTGAGGCTCAACATTAAACAGGAGGGGTTACGCAGGTTTTGGTCCATGCTTCCACTTACCAGGGCTCCATTTTGGTACCGATTTTTTGACCCACAGCCACATGTTCGCACCAAACGTGGGGGGCAAGCTTTGAGTTTTCTCCCAGGCATTTCTGGGGTTGTCCATGGATTGGGCCCCATGTAGCCGTGCGCATCCAAGGACGCAGTGGCTGCAGGAACAGCAAGCCTTGGAGGTGCGGAGGAAAATGCGTGCCACCATTCTCACATGAGTCTCTCTCTTTTTTTGGAATGGTACCCTTTTTGGGGTAGTTTTAAAGGGAAGCAAAGTAAAACCACCAATTTGGAGAGAACCTCGCATAAGCCTTGTAGTCCCTATAGTTTGTTGTTGGTTTGGGGGACACTCCAAATTCCGGTGAGCTGTTCATGGAGAGATATAGCGTGCGTTTGCACAGCTAGGCACGATGCAAGCGAAGGACTGTAGAGGGAGGGGAGGGAAGGGGAGGGAAGGGGAGGGAAGGGGAGGGAAGGGGAGGGAAGGGGAGGGAAGGGGAGGGAAGGGGAGGGAAGGGGAGGGAAGGGGAGGGAAGGGGAGGGAAGGGGAGGGAAGGGGAGGGAAGGGGAGGGAAGGGGAGGGAAGGGAAGGGGAGGGAAGGGGAGGAAGGGAAGGAAGGAAAGGGAAGGGGAGGGAAGGGACACTGACCTGAAAAAGGAGCTGACTTAAGTATGATGTCTTGTTGCTTGAAGGGAAGGGAAGGGAGGGAATCGGGAAAGAGAGGGAGAAACCGCACTGGCAACCTGTCAGGCCTCCCACAACCTTCTCTCCGCAGAGCTCCGCTCCGCGCGCTCAGAGCTGGAGGCGGAGAGATATCAACGAGAGGAGCGGGCGATATATCCTCCCCAACCCCCCCTCCCCCCGGTTGGGACAACTGGGACCGTGTAAGTTATGATGTGCAGGGCTTGCATTGTGTAGGCTCTCTCAAGCATCCAGATTGTGCTGGACAACCGTTTGATGGGGGGGCGGGCGCAGCCAGAGCATGGGGCTTTGGTGAAGTTTGCGGCCACTGAATGCCGGCCAAATGTCACAGGAGCTTGAGAAAGACCTCGCCTCGCAGCAGGATTCCGCCCGCTCTCCGGCGGAAGTGAGCTTTCAATGTGTAGAAGCAAATGATGCGATTGGCTACTTGCGCTTGTTGAGAACGAACCGCTGTGCACCTGAAATTGTCAGAAGTCATGCGTTTACATTATTTTCAGCTTTATCCTTATTTGCTGTGCAAGGGCCGTGTTTGCGGCTCAAGTCGTGGCTTTGGAATGCATTCTGCCTGGCTTGGGAGCTTGCCCTCAGGCAAAGCACGGGCACAAAGCCGAGAAGAAGTGGAGGTGCTGCAAGACCAGCTCAGGAGAAGTCAGGCCAGAGCGTTCCCACAGACTCTGCGTTGATGGCTTCTTATTCCGTCGAGCTTCCTGGCGCCCCAGAACTGAGATACTATGTTGCTAGTTGTCATGTTTATTCAGTCATTTTGCAGACTGCTTGACACCATTGGACCATTGGCATATGTTGGCATGGAAGGTGCGAGGCACCAGTTTTGGGCAGTATGTTTGCAGGCCTTTGCAACAAGGCCGCAGGTTTCGCTTGCAATGGGCGCGTGAAACTTGCTTGTCCAAGTTGGCATCTAGTTGGATGCTGAGGACGACATGAAGTCCTTGCAGAAACAGATGGCCGCCTTGAAAGAGGAGCATGCCTCTGTGGCCAAGGACTGGCGGTGCTGGGGAAAAAGCCTGACTTTCGGAAACTTTGCAGTGTCGAAATAAGGATTTGGACCCCCAAATTGGTGGTTTCCCTGTAAGCGTCCATTCGAACCCACCCCCAAAATGATAACCTCAAAAACACACACAGACAAACACAAACACACGCCCACCTGTATACTGAAAGCTGTGCTTGCCTGGGGCACTACAGCAAATGAACGCAGCATTCTTGGTTTTTGTTGCATCGCAGATGGAAGGCACTGGACTGCACAAGGATTCGCTACTTTGGTGCGGATGAAGTGTCCTATGCGCAATGTTGATTGAAGCCATGTTCATGTGCGGCACAATCATACTCAACGTTCAAGCGGACATGAGCGGACACATGTTTTTGACAATATATTTCAGAGCTCGAAAGCAATTACTCACTTCCTGAGTTGATGGACTTTAAACTTTTTGGAAAGACCATTTTAGTGGTAAATAACAAGTTCAGACTTTTTTGGGGCCATCCACTCAGCCAGTGAGATTAAGGGCTTTGCAATCATTCGACAGTACAACAACAAGGGGACTTTGCAAATTGGAAGGTCCTTTCCAGTGACTGGACACTTTGAGGGAACCTTTTGTCAGCTTGTGTGGTGCTAACAGCTTCCTGATGCCTTTCTATTGGCCGCCCACTTCCTTTGAAATTGCCGGCATGTTTGTCGGCTTTGTCCTGGGTTTGCTGAAAACCATTCGTTGTTTCACTTGGCCTGCTGAAAGGCAGTCTTGGTTGGCCCTTCTTTGGTGTGCAACTGTGGACGCAAGAACTTCTCTCGACACTTCTCGCGCTCCTAACCTAGGGGCGCGGAGTTTGCGCCTTCTGGGCTTTGAGACCCTGAGGCGGTCCCGTCCGCCGAAGGGTCGGAAATGATGAGCGCCCTAGCTTTGCCATTGGTTTCAGGCAGAGACTCTAGGGGTAACTTCCCCTCACCAGGGATCCTTTTTTCTAGAAAACAGCCAAAAACCCCGGGGAAGTGGCGATCGGTTTTTGAAAAGGAGGATGGCTGAACAGAAAATAGGAAATCAACCCCTAGAGAGACATCCCCACCGGGTCCCTTGGCTTCCAACAAGCCAAACACCGCTTTTCAGGGGAAGCCGTCGGACCGTGGGCGCCAGGAGCGGGATGACTTGTTGCAACGCTTGGAGGACGAGCAAGCAGAAATGCGGCCTGGCAGCCACGGCCACGGACGGCGACGGCAGAAACCGTTTGAACTTGTTTTGATCAATCTACTCAGGAATTGAGCATAAGAATGCTAAGCAGGCAACTTAGTTTGCGAAGTGGAAGGTGCCCATGCCTCATCAACCTACTCAATAACTCGCAGATGAAGTTCGCGGGACAGTTTAGGTTAACAGCCACGTCCCAGGAGAGCTTGACATTTCAACTCCCAGCAGTGCTTAGGGCCTGGCTCTGGCTGAGTCTTGCAAAATATCTTGCCAATTCTGTGGCGAGCTTGGTGAAACGAGCTCCCCATGACCATGCATAGATGGGGATGCAGCAAACATATTTTTCTTGCTTTGGAGTGCAGAATCCATGCAGACTGTGCGGACATGTCTGCGATTCCAAGAGCAGCTTCATGAAGCCCAGCCAAGGATTTTGCGCGTCGCCGCGGTGGAGGAACGCTTGTCCAAGCGCGAAGTGAAGGGCCAATCCTGGTGAAGGCCCAAGGCGAACGTGCCTGCAACAATTCGTGCAAGCCCACCTCAAACAATCACTTCATGTTGTTTCGAGCTGAATGTTGAAGGTATGTTGCTAGCATTTTTGGGGCAGGTTGGGCTGCTTGTTAGCGCTCACATGTTTGCGTGTCACGGTATAGCTTAGAAGCATGGCGACTTTGTCTCCGAGCTAGTGATCAGTGTCGTTACTAGCACAGATCCACACATCAGCACGTAATGTACATTTGGACATGAGGGACGCGTGTGTGTGTGTGTGTGTGTGTGTGTGTGTGTGTGTGTGTGTGTGTGTGTGTGTGTGTGTGTGTGTGTGTGTGTGTGTGTGTGTGTGTGTGTGTGTGTGTGTGTGTGTGTGTGTGTGTGTGTGTGTGTGTGTGTGTGTGTGTGTGTGTGTGTGTGTGTGTGTGTGTGTGTGTGTGTGTGTGTGTGTGTGTGTGTGTGTGTGTGTGTGTGTGTGTGTGTGTGTGTGTGTTTTTGTGTGCGCGGGAGTTGTTGAGCACGGCAGTGAGCTTGCGGGCTTTGCAGTAGAGCTACCTCGAAACTCCGGGGTGCCACGGTCAGTTTGATGTTCCGCCCATCCAGGGATTTGGCCCAAGAAAGCAACAAACGCCTCGCCAACATGGGCTAATTGGGCGGGCGGCATCGCGCAGTTTCACCAATGCCATGGCCAGCACCGAGAGAATTCATGGGAAGGTTCCGTTACTTGGCAGTCGCCTGCTAATTGCCAGAATGGCAGGTGCTGGTCACTGCAATGCACTGCTGCAAGGGTACAGGGCTTGGTGCCCGGCCCAAATCGAAAAGCGATACAAAACTTCAAGCCGCCGCTCGCTACTTGAGCTGCTTGAGCTGCTAGATGGCTACATTTTGTGGCCCTCATACTAGACAGTGTTGTTTGCTTGCTGGCCAGCGTGAGTGCGTTGCCGCTTTCAATGCATCGCTTTTGCATGCTTGTGGTTTTGGCTGCTTTGCGCTGCATCTGGTTTAGAAGGAGGAACGCAGTAGATTTGCACACATGACTTCGTCATCCTTTTGAGTGCGAGTTGCCCCCATGCAGCTTATTTACTGTGCCATAACAACAAAAGATGTTCAGTTGCTGCTTTTCAACGGTGTGTACTTTGCTGCATTTGGGCACTTCTTCAATTTTGAAGTCACTGAGTCATGTTGACCTGGAAGACATTTGCAGCCTTGCCCCTTCAAAAGGATACCACAGCATATGTTGCATGGCCGACGCTTCCTGTCAGGCGGGGAGGAGCACACTTAGGGGTTAAAGATCCTTGGAAGGAGCTTAGTGCAGCACTCGGTGACCGTTGGTGTGGCTTTCCTTTTTGGTTGGCCTTTGATCCTGGATTGAGGCACGCCCGGTTCACGAACACAGATGGATACTGGTTGATTGAGTACTGCTGAGCACCTGCAGCTTTGCTGTCAGCCGCAAAAGTGGTACCGCTTTGGTTCTCCCATCACGGCGATGTCTCGTTTGTTTCAAACGGATCCAACTACTGCTATTCCCCGGTGCTTTCAGCACGCCACCCTCTACCGCGCGCACTTGCTTTGTTGACGCCTCGCATGACTCCATTCATGACTGCCCGGCCTCGGCCAAAGTTAAATGCCTCCTTTTCCCTGTGGGACAATGCGACAACCCTCCGTCACAGCCTGATGATAGATTTTGCAGCCAACCCGTAGGCATTTTCGAGCTAGGTTATTCCCCATTGCGACTTGTTCTTTCTGTTGGGTGCTTTGCTGACTTGCCTTGCTTTGAGCAGCTGGCTCGACACCGGTGTCAAAAGGTCCCTTCTTGGCGTCGTGCCAGGCGCCCGTTGGGCCCGGAGAAATGCCGATACTGCGGCTTTCGCGGCCCTTGAGCACAGGCCAATCGTCAGAAGGGGGTAAAAGTTGCAAAGCCCTTTGCAGACAGTTGCTCACTTTTCCAGGTTGGCTTCCAAAAACATGCCCTCACCATGCCGGTCGGAGTTTTTAGGGATGTCCCTGTCAGGAACTGGCAGAAGGCGGTTTCTGCGTATGACCGGACCTTTGGGCCTTTGACCTCGCAATGCATCCCTGCGCTGCTGGACGCCACCCTGCCGGCCCTGCCGGCGACGGGCTCGGCCCGAGTGCTGGATGTGGCCACGGGCCCGGGGATGGTGGCAGAGGCGGCCCTTCAGCGATGTGCGGAGGTGGTGGCGTTGGACTTCTCCAGGACGCGATCTTCGCGGGGTCTCAAACATGGACCCGCAGCTCCGGTTGGGTTGAGGTTGTATTCAAAAACATGTGGATTTGAAGCCTCGTGTCCAAAACTGCAGGTCTCACGGAAACATAAGGAGTGAAGCAAAACGACGACAATCGTGGGGAGCGGCCTTGCCGACTTGGAGAAACTCAGCTTGTTGAACGGGTAGCAAACAAGCCAACTCCCTCTCATTGTGCCATCAGTGGACCATCGGCCGCCAACCGATGGTCGCGCGTGCTCCAAACCTCCGCGTGGTGCGCCCTGGAAACTCACCCCACATGCGAGGTAATCATCGGATCCGGGTCACAAGGGGAGGACATGCAGACAATTAGCAACAGAGATGAGGATGGAATCGAACCAAGGAACATCGCACGCGGAAAAGTCACAAACATCAGGAAAAGACTGATACAATCAGGAAATACATAGGGTGAGGCAAACGTCCCTCCTCTTAATAGAGGTGGTCGGTGTAGACCGACCGACGAGGAGCAACGGGGTAGATACCGGTTGAACATGGACTTGGGAAGATGGCCTCTTGGGGACTCGACGGCCGTACCACTTCCTCTCCGTGCTTCAGCCCTACTCCGGGTAGAGGCGGGTGGGCTCCGACTCTCCGAACTAATTGAGGAGAATGCCGATGGCAGAAAGTGAGCAGACATGGCCGAATCAACTCACGTGATAAACAACAATGAACTCCGCCCCATAGAACGCCATCATGCGCACACCAGCAGGCACAAATGGCAGGCCGAGCCGGTAGAAAACGCCGCCGAAAAGCGGCCACATACTGGGCCACCCTCGCAGCACAACTAATGACGGGTAGCACACATGGGCAAAGCAGAAACGCGGTACTCCGGAAAGCCGACAACTTACGCAAACATAGACGAGTGCAATGGGGAACGTTCTTAAAGCGGCACAAACAGACAAGACGAACTCACCATGACATACGCATAGGCACATGGAACACTCGCCGACTGGGCGCTGTGCACGGGCGGGTTGACGTCGCGACCAAACTTCGGCGCATGGCAGAGGTCTGGCAGTTGCGAAAATGGGACGCAGCGCTACTACAAGATGTAACGTTGGGTGAAAGGGGACGAATGACGTTTAGCGCAAAGAAGGAAACATGGACGATCATACACAGGGGAAAAGTGGCCATAGCACTGGGAAACAACTACAACGACACACCATACACTGACAGCGTCCTTTGGCGCAAGGCGGTGTGTTGTTTCCGACCGACCTAGTGCCCTCTGGCACAAAACAGCGTCCTCTGGCGCAGTGCGGCTCTCCGCAAACAGTTCTGCCACCCCCAGGCGTACCAGACCGCGATTGATGTTTGAGATTTGAATTTCTGCCCCGGACCACTCCCCTACCCATTCCCCTAATGGTTCCAAGGCGTTACCGCCGCGGCACGAGCCCTGACAAACCATCTTTTTTAGTTTTTTGTTTGGCAGCTCCATGCACACCCTGACCCGCCGCCATCCCCTCGATATTTAGACCGTCCATTAGTTTTCTCGCGCTTGACACCCTGCCTACTCACAGTTTTGGTTTCACCGAGATGTACTGTGCCGGCTCTCGCTCTGCCTGCATGCGCACTGATGGCGTTAGCCAGGCGCCTTAATGGTGCTGCAGGCTCAACGAACGAACGAACGAACAAGCCAGACTTGGTAGGTGAGTGAATTGCCTTTTGCAGCCAACGTGTACTTCCCGTACTACACTTGTACTGAAAAGTTGATTTTCGAGCTCGAGCTGTCAAAGTGTGCTTCGTGTAGTATGCTTGTACTGAAACATGAACTGTTCAACCTGGGCTGCCTAAAGTGTACTTGGTGTGCTCCACTTGTGCTAAGGGTCGCGATCAGCACAAACCATTGCAAAATGATAGGGGGTCAAGAAAGAGCCTCTGAAACCTCAGCTGGTATGGGAATGGGAACCACAAACTATCGGGATTCCCATTGCGAGAAGTATCTGAATTGCACAACGGGAGTGAATTGTTGTTGGGGCTTCCAGGCCGGGCGTGCTAAAGGAGAAGAACGATGGTTTCTCAAACTTATGTCCGAGCTAGCCCACAACAACAACGCGTCCAGCACCAGCCTCGTAGCCTTTGGGAACGCCCAGCGGCGCCGGATATCGCAGCTGCATTCATCACCGCTCAACCGTCTCGCCTGCGTGATTTGTTCGGTGGTGTGTGTGGGGCCGGGTGGTGCGCGATCCTGTGTGAAGATGTGCCTCAGATTTGCCGGAGTCGTTATTTGGCACATTTGAAACGCTTGGTCTGCAACTTTTAGATGAAACATTAAAGCGCACACAGCAGCATTCCGCAAGCCCTTGGCCATGGTTGTTTAGCATGGCAAATGCCGTGCGATGGAGGAAGATGCTCGACTTGGCTGAAGAGCGGTTGGGCAATTCCGTGGAATTTGTAGAGGCGGACGCTGGCAGTATGCCTTTTGAGACTCTGGCGTGAAATAGTGTTGTGCTTACATGCGTGGCTGCCGAGCTATTACAAGGGAATGCTTGAGATGCGGGCGCAGCATTCCACGGAAGTTGACGGCCAAACTCTCGGTTCCAAACAAGTGCAACGGCGTGTTAGGATGTGAAGGGCCAAAAGGCACATGCAAGCCCAAGCCAAATAGATAGTGAAAAGAGTGGGGACAAAAGCGCCTGCCAGAAGCGACTTTGCTTTTGTCAATGGAGTGACCTGCTTGCTTGCTTGCGTGCACACTAATGAACTCGAAGCTTGCAGCTTGCTTCTTGTGCGCTGGAGGTTTGCGACTGCCTGCAAGTGGCAAAGCATACTGTGGATGGATGAAATCCTGCACCACCTAAGAAACCCTGGAATGTTCGACCCCCATGAATTCCAACAAACCATGGTTTCAACCTTGGTGGTGCGAAGGGATTTCACAGCCACCGACACTAGATGCATGTTGAGGAAGCCAACTCCTTCGATGCAGTGCTGTGCAGCTTTGGAGTCTTACACTTGCCGGTGCCAGAGGCCGGGGTTCGGAAACTGAGCCGAGCCCCAAACAAATAACGAGAGCTGCGTTCCAAACTTGCGTGTTCATGTGGAACTATAGGGGCTACTGGGATCCTGGGATTTGCAGCATTTCAGATTTTCACATTGGGCGCACGGTCTCAGGGATGCTGATCGCATGGGCGTGTGTTCACCAGTTCCTTGTTGAGATGCTAGCCAACTGGTCATGCGCGTAGCCATTGCTTGGAAAGACGGCCATGGGACTTATGGAGATTTGCTCCAGGGGATCCGTTCAGGTTCTAGCAAACCAGTCTAGACCACTTGCGACAAAGAAGAACAAACATGTGCCATATACTGTAGCAATTTGATAGAATGAACGGGGTTTGCAACGTTTTGCACATCTCGCTTTACATCCCCAGTGATTTTCCCATCATCTCCCCATCATCTCCTGAACCTTGTCTAAATCGCTCCAATACAGTTGGGCTTGCAATAAAACCCTAGGGTCCCAAGACGACCTCATTTGGGGTCTTTGGGGGTCCGAGGCCTTTATACTTGGGGTCTTGGGCTATTAACTGGGACGTCGGGAGGCTTTTTGCCAATTCGTCACCCAACTTTTATCCCTGAGGCCTTCTTTTTGGAGGCCTTTCGCCTGCTGCGGCCATCAGGGAAGCTGGGCTTTACGGTTTGGGCTGCCGCGCCGGAGACGGAGGCGATGGCCCTGCCACTTGGAACCGGGGCAACTTAAGTCAGGGTACCTGTCAAAGTGCGGGGACCCCCAAAAATGGAGGTGGTCCTTTGATGACGTAGGAGGGTCTTCGGTTTTCTGATGACTCTGCGCCTTTGCTCTCTTGCAGCTTCCAAGCTTCGTGCACCTTTGTGTTTTGCAGCTTTAACAAGCAGGAGCAAACGCTTCTCCGTTCCGAGGATTGGTGCAGTTAAAGTATCTCTTCGAACATCCTACAAAACATAAAGCAACATCAACGAAGACGACTGGGTGATTGCACAAATGTGACTGGGGCTGTGAACTGGCAGAAGTTGGGGTGGAGGGTTCAAGATCATGAGGAGGCGACTGTTTTGTTTTGCTTTACAGCCTGTGCAATTTGTTGGGGCTTGTGAAGGGATAAACATGATGAATATTACTTAGATAAAGTATACGTGTTGTTAGAATGCCAGTTCGGCCGTTCATTGTTCTGCGCGGGTGTGGGGAGAGCAATTGCCGCGGGAGCCCTCAAAGGGAATTAGCTGAAGCGGGCGTTTTGGACACTGCTGGCAGTTTGCCATCAGTTTGTTTTTGGATGGCACCTGTTTGTTGTGGAAAGGGGGAACCAAAGGGACAACCACAATTTTGAGGGCTCCCCAAAAAGTGGCCACACCCATGTGCGGCCCAGGATCCATGAAGCTGTACAAACGCATGGTGACTTGAACGTGCCACTCCCGGAGGCCAGGCCCACCCTGTCAGGTTCCATGAGAAAAAGGTGGGAGGGTATGTAGCCATCTCGGCCATGGCATGTTAAAGACGGCCTTTTATGTCGTAAGGTCGGACCTGTCCCAGTTCTCTCCAACTTTAAGCTTCTGGGTCAGCTCACGACTGACAGAATCCACCAGATTGACAACGACATGTCCTGTTCCGCTTGTATGTGCATGTTGTGTGTGTGTGTGTCTTTTGAGGGTGAGTTTTTCACCTTCATTGTTCTTTTTCTGCAGATGCTTCTTAAAGGGAAAGCAGACCAGTCCCACGTTTGCATCTGACCCAGTGGCCCAATGGGCAGGGTGTTGCTTTCGCGTCGCTTTGTTATTGATGGTTTGGTTGGTTTGGTTGGATGTTTTCTTTGTTTCTTTGTTTGCATTGTTTGTTGTTCAGCTCCTTGAGGGCACGGCTTGAAAGCAAGGAGTGAACGCCGTCTGTGCTTCACGGACAACGATCTACTCTTTTGGCGATGAATATAAAGCCTTACTGAAAGGATCGGGGCTTTTATTTTCCGGCAGCCCTTTTCAGGTTCGTTTGAAGGGAAAAAAAGGGAACGCCACTATTGGGGGCCTTTGACACACACCCACACGGGTTGTCAAAACTATAAACCGTTTGGAATGCAGCTGATTCCCAAAAAGGACACCCTAGGGGAGGTTGATATGGGTCATTCCTCGTTCCCTGCTGGGAACAAGCAAGATTTTATCGCAGGTGTAGCATTGACCCCGAGAAGCTGGGGAAGCGAGAGGACAGTTTTCCCCAGCTGGTTTTAAAGGGCACCCACCCACCCAACGACCCACGAACCAACGAACCAACGAACGAACCAGCGAACCAAAGATCCGACCATCCTTTTTTTTTTGCACCCTGATTTAGAGGGACACCAAAACAAAAGCCGAAATTCATTGGGGGGGCAAATCCCTATCTCGACATAGACCCATGGGATGTTTCCGTGCGAGGCGCCGCCTTTCTTCCGCTTCGCCAACTTCGAAAGCAGCAGAGAGGCCCTGCTGGCTGCAGGCTTTGCAGAGGTCAAGAGCCAGAAGGTGCCCATGGTTTGGGAGCTGGTGTCTTGGCTGCGTTGCCAGCTTCCCAGTGTTCGTTGGTTCCACGCTCTAAATCCATTTTTGTTTGTTGGGGCTCAGTTCTTGAAAGCGGTTTCGATAAAGGGGTCCCCCCCCATGTTGATTGGCATTGCCCAAATGTGATTTATGAATGGTGTTGGGCCTGGAGGGCACAATTTGCCCGCCACAAAGTTGCTGGCTACTGCGCAGCGAATGACCCAGGGGGTTCGGAATGATAGGCATTCCCTTCCAGGAAATTTGAAACCATAGGGGATGGTTTTTCTTGGGTGATTCCAACTCATTCCCTGGCCTATCGCACCAGCAAGGTTAAGATGCACCTCCAACCTTGTGGCCCGAGACCCTAAAACCATCCCTCCTATGGTTGTGTCCCCTCTTTCCTGCAAGGGGTTTTGGTGCGTCTTTAACCGACCTGCTATTGAAGTCGCATCCTGCAGATGGAGGCCTTCAAAATCTGGATTGACTGCTCAGATCAATGGTATTTACCAAGCCAGGTACCGTAGGCTTGCTATACAAGGCCCATCACAAGCCGAAGCCTTTCAGGTGAGCCGGAGATTGGCTTCATGTTTTGGACCTTTGGGAGTAAGCATCGTGAAACGGGGCATCTTGGTGAGGGGACCTCTTGAACCAAGAACAACCACCATTGTTCTGGTGTCTTTCCCTTAAGATGGCAGTCTTATCTTCACTTGGGCTTTGCAAGTACCTTCCCCCCCACTTCAGGCGAGCCGTGGCCCTTCGGAGTTGAAGACCCGTCTTTCGGCTCGCTCCGAAACTCTCCAGGGGTTGATTCCGATTCCATTATTTTCCATCATCGTTCTTTTCAAAAACCGGCTGTTTCCCCTCGGTTTTTGATGGTTTCCTGAAAAGGTCCGGATCCCCGGGAAGAATGAAATGGAAGGTATCCCTGGAGGCGTGTTTGTCTCCCTGTTTCGCTGAAGCTTTTTGCTAAAGCACAAACGTCCAGCGCCACGCGGCACCGGAAGGCGATGGCCCAAAACCATGGGCAACTGATGTGTCTCGTCCGGAGGACTCCGCCGAAGATCTCTTCGTGGGTTTCCGCGACGGCACGGGGCGCACGGCGGAGCTCCTGGCACTGCAGGGCCCGCGGCAGCTGGCGGAGATCCAGCGCTTCGTCACCGCCCGGGCGGAGGAGACGCGTTCCGCAGGCGGGGCGGAGGGCGGAGAGCAGAGCTGGGTGGAAGTGGAAGTTTTCTCTCGAAATGGCCGTGGGTCAACACCAATGGTACCATTTTGGGGTAGGTGCACCAACCATTTTAGGACCTATTTTAGTGGGGATTGGGATGTTCACTGGGGGTACGGGGTTTTGACCCATAGCCAAATAGGGCCCACCATGAGCCCTTGTGGTTTGGCAACCCTTACTTGGTGGTTTGGGATTTGAACCCCAGTTCCTTTTGAAGGGAGGTGTCGGGAGGGGCACAAGCAGCCAAGTGTTCGCTAGCTCCCTAGCCATCGCTCGGCCTCAGGAGCTTCACATTTTGAGTAAACTGCTCCATTCAAATGTTCACTAACGTATCATGTGTTTGGTATTCAGTGAGTCAATCATCCATGTCCATTCATTCCATCGTGCATTTGGTCATGATATTGTATAGCACAGAATGCGTTTTTGCACGGAAGATGGCCCCAAAGCCTCAGAGAAACATTATATTCGTGCTTCCCATGTACATAGAAGGGTCAATGCGTGGATCTACGCAGTGTGTTTGCTTCTTTTAGAGCCTCGCGCAATTGAAGCTTTATCTTGCGTGGAATCTGCCAGGTGGGCCTTGCCGGTTTCACATGCCTTGCGTTCTGACAGTGGCCACCAAGCGATGACAGCGAGCGCATGCCGAAGTGATGGTACTTGGTAGAAGAAGTCTCATGAACCAGGCATTAGGTTTCTCATTTCGGAAGTGATGCAGGCCACTGCATTGAGTGGCAAGATGTGGACAGACACTGCGCAAGAGCTGGGCTTGTTACACACATCGAAGCAGATAGACCAACAGCTGCCCACTCCGCAGCTGCGTGGGTTCCTCGGCTTGGATCCGTAAGCGCGATCATAGATCACTTGCCCTGCTGTAAGTCCGCGTCCCTCAATGTTGTTATGTTGGTCCAAAAGTTGCATGTTCATTGAAACTGCCACCACTTAATTGCAACTTGTTGAATTTGTCCTGTTCGAGTTTTTAAGCATTCCAGCCGTATGTCCCACCTGGTTGCCAGCGGGTATGTTCAAAGCGCGACTTCCTATGACTTGTGGTGTTGTGACAGTTGCGTGTTAGTTGGTGGGTCTGGTTGGCTCGACTATGTATGCTAGTTTCAGACGTGTGGGGCTGGCAGGTCACA
>CAUJNA010003328.1:921164-968664 GCA_963377175.1 Effrenium voratum
GCCAGGCAGGTAAAGTTGCCTTGCTTGAGCCAGTTCCGAGCCATGTGATTCAACGGCAAGGACTGGCTAGATGGGTACCTTGCGCGGCGCTGGGGCCAACAAAGCTCTTTGGGAGCGCTGCTGGACCCACTGGCGGACTGCCAGCCGTGCGTGTGTCGTATCGCATTGGTTTGCAGCGGTTGTGTTGCGAGCTTGGCTTGAGCAGCTTGCGCCTGTAGTCCCAATGCTTTTTGGCACAAGAACCATTGCCCGTTCTGCAGATCTGAAGGGGGGGGGAACCGATGCTGCCTGCCAACCAGCTCGGCAGGATCACTTCCAAACACTCTTTTATCCCACGGAGGATAAGATGCTAGTCTCCACAACGCTGGTGCTTTTGGTGGAGCACGTCGCTAGCCCGGCAGCTGCCTGGCATAATCTCTGACACAGGCGATTCGCAGGTTATGCTAGTTGCATTGGCGTGAAAGGAGGAAGATGCACCACACCAACGTTAGCGGCAGCTGAGTACAATTGTGCATGAGCTGGTTGTTGAACTCAACATTTGAACCAGCAAGTGCTTTGGAAATGTGAAGAAACTAGTGTCAGCTGAGGCGCAAGCATGTTTGCAGTGCAGCCTCTCAATCGAGGTTACTGTGCCAGCTGCGCTGATTCTTGCTCGTGAGCTGGGTGTCTCTTCTCTGCGAGAGTGGTCACAGAAGTATCGGCCGGAGGCGCCTTTGCCTTCTGCTATTCCCCTTTCACTTTGACCAGCTCGGAAGAAGCAGTTGGTTTGGGGCCCGTTGGGTGTCGCTGTTTCCCCGCTGCACAAATCCGACCGCCCCAATACAATGAGCGTGGATCATATGCATGCGGGATATACTGATGGCATGGATGCGTGTGATTCCCCGTCAAGTTATAGCCCACAGCAACAGCAACATTCCATTTGGCAGGCGAAGGTGTCAGTAGCCTGGCACGGCGCCTGGGCTGCATCATTCCAACATTGGATTCCCCAGTCCAGCTGAGTTGCCGCTTACGAGCCGTTAGTGTAAGAAGGCGAGTCTCCAAGCTTCTACAATATATATATATATATATATATGTGTGTGTGTGTGTGTGCGTGGGTGGGTGCTGTGTGTGTGTGTGTGCGTGGTGTGTGTGGGTAGTGTTTGTGTGTTTGTGCATGTATATTTGCATGTGTATGTCTATGTGTTTGTTTGTCTCTGTGTCTGTCGGTCTGGCTGGCTGTTTGTTTGCCTGCCTGCCTTTCTGTCTGCCTGTTCGTGTGTCTGTGCGTTTGCGTGTCTATGGTTTTGTGTGTCTTGCGGTTTTGCGTGTCTGCGTTTGTTTTTGAGGGTACTCTCTTGTTCGCTCTTGTTGGAGTGACTTTGAAGGGAAGCCAAGAGAGAAACGGCTACTGTTGGGGTCCCACCATTTTGACATATGTAGCTAGCCGTGAGCCTTGATATTTGAAGCTGAGGTAAGGCCAAGGCGGCATTGCAGATGATTGCTTTACAAGGATTGCTGGCTGCCTTGGCGCTAGGCTGGGATTCGTTGCAGTTTTCTGGGAGCTCATGTTCCGAATCCTGCTGTTCGTTATGTGGGGGAGTGCTGCATTTGTGCACAGGTGCGCATCCAAAAGATGAGACAGAAGACAAGAAGAGTCAGGTGGTTCGGCTGCAGGATGGCTCTCTTACTCAGCTTCGTTTCACGCTTCAGTTTCAGTTGCAGGGCTGTTTGCATCCGAGTTGCATGCCAAGGCATCCATGCTGTATGCAGGCCGGCGCCGATAGTGAACGTTGTCATATTGAAGTTGTCACCATGCATGCCTGTGATTGGCAGCCAACTGTGGGGGTTCACGCAGCGCTGCGAGTTTGAGCAATGTGCACCGCAGTGCTTTGTTCAGCGTAGCGCGGTCTTGTCCTGGCGATTGCACCTCCATCGTTTTGCTCAGACATCCTCAGACATTCCTCAGACAAGTTTTTCTGAGTATCCAAAGCCAGCCTACTCAGAAGAGGTCAGGTGCAGATTTGCCAGACTGGGTGTCGACAGCTTCATGGCTGCCATGCGACACCCCAGGCAGCTTGGCGATGCTTTGGCTCAGCGCGGGTGTGACCGTGGCCTCTGGGCTGACGTATGCTAGGGTCCGGCCCTTAGGCGGCCAGGTTGAGAAACCAATCCAAATCTTGATCCACTTGCAAGGCCCAATATTTTGTTTAATCAATCAATTAAGAAACATTAAGAAACGCTTGGAACTGGATTGCCAAAGCGGAAAGTGCGAGTTGGAACATGAAAGTGGTTCAATAATTATCCAACAGCATGCCAGTAAAGAGGCCTTGACATGTCCCTTGGCGGGCACTGTTTGATGAACTTCTCAATCCTTTGCTGGTGGGCGAGGTCTTGCGAGCATGAGGCAGGTCAAAAAAAGAAGGAGCGGCGCTGACTCAAAGGTAGCTTAGTCCCTGAACCGATGGCCGGGATGATCGCATGCTTCCTGGGCCGCGATGTAGCATGATGTCAAGCCCAGCCTTGCAGGGACTGAGATTGCGACTTAGTGCAGCAAGGGCATCACGGCTATTGGGATCTAGCACTGGGACCTGGAAAACCTGCAAGCTTGGCTTCAGAAACGAAGTCCGTATCAAGAAGCACCAGGTTGTTTGGCTAAAACCTGGTGATTCGCAACACCTCGGGCAATATAAAGTGAGCACTCGATAGCTTGCGTGCACTGGCGTGGCTCGGGCCCCTTTTTTAGCAGGAAGATCTGCGAGGACGCGGGCGAAATCAAATCAGAAACGCAGGTATGAGCTTCCGATACCAGAATCAAGAAATTCTATGCGAAGAGAATGGGCACTGGCCGCTCTATTGGAGGCTGTGTTGACTATTCGTGTAGATCTTTTGAGCACTTGGCGTTGGGTGTACACATTTGCGTACTTTCAGTTGTTCGCTCGTTTCACTGCTCAAGCGCTCGGTCAAAGACCTGCATACAGCACTCAGGTGTGAACAAGCACGCAACAACATTCGGGCGACATCGTTGCAAAATCAAGTTGACAGCATGTGGGTACGAACTTCAAGCCATAGCCTGGAAGCCCAATGTGTCAGCATCGAAGCACAGATGCTGCAAGAAAGCTACGGCTACGCAGCATAAGATGCAGCAACGTGCAAAGATAAGTTTGCCTGCAGTAAGTCTGCCTGCAGTTGCCCATGACTTTGGAGCATTCTAAAGGGTTTTAAGACATCAACATCACAGCGTTCAGCTGGCTGCATGGAGGCCGGGGCTTTCACTGGACTTGCATGGGTGTTGCTGGCGTCGCCGGCTGAATGAAGTGCCGAAGTAGAGTACCATTTGCCGCCAAGAAGCTCTGTGTTCGCGAGCCCCTGAAATCAATTTAAACCCGCAATCCCCAAATTCCCCAAATATTGCACCAATGGGCCTAGAAAATCATGGCCCCAAGAAAGTTAAGCTCAACTCACTCCCTGAGTTCTTGGACATTAAACGGTTGATTTTTTTAGTGGTAAACACCAGGTTTGAGCTTTTTCTAGCCAATCCACTCGGGAAGTGTGTGAGGATATGGCCCGAAAGTGTATGCCAGGTCCTCGTGGAGGCTGCCGAAGGAGTTCCCAGCGATGCTGTGCTCTCGCTGCGCTTGGGCAACCTACGGCGCCAGGCGCCTTTGTCGCCAGGGCCTCAGGCTGATGCTGGAGTTTCCTGTGACTGATAGTTGCAAGTGCCAACCTTACACGGGTTCAGGCACTAGTTGGGCGACACCCCTCCTGTGAATCCCATACTGTGGCTGGACAAAATCCGTCCGCACCACTTTGAAGCCAAGGGAAACCATTTGTTTGTCGGTGTTTGCAGGGGAATCATTCCGGAGATTTTTAGGTGGTGAAGGATTTCGTCCATACACAGTAGGGCAATGGCGCTGTTCAAAAGTAATCCGCAATATCCTTCGCTTCTGTTCCGCAAGAAACCGCCCCCTATGTATGGAGAAGGATTGGCCAACTGGCTCTCAGTAAAAATGACCTTGTCATTCCCAAGCCCAAGGGTCCCAGGTTCATGTTTTCCTGAGCTTTCTTTCATGTTTGGTGATTCTGGTCCGAATGAGAGCTATGCCACTGCTAGGCAATGTGGGCAAATCAGGTTGCATTTTGCTTTCGTCGCAACTAAGCAGGTCAAAGCCTGCAGTTTCGTGATCGAATGCAACTTGTCATTGTGCTTTGTTTTTCATTGAGCATGCCATGCCTTGCCAGCTCATGTGCATTGTACTCAACACGTGGCATGTGCAGGTTGTTTTGCCTTCAGTAGCTTCAAGCTTCCTTGAGTTTGTTGGAGTGCAGTCCAGCTGCAGCTTGATGTCCAAATGCATCGCCGGCCTGGGCTCCATGTAGCTGAGACATGGGAAGGGGTCAAAGTTGCTGGACCTAGCGACGGATGATCCACTGGAGTCTTTTACACCAATGTCCACATGTTCTTAAAGACTGGAGGCTGGCCAGTCTTTTGACAATTGTTGCCAACCAACAACAGTTTTGCAAAGAAGCCCAGAATAATGAGTGCAGCAGATCCGCTAGTGAGACACCTTGACAACTTAAAGCAACAACCAGATTGAAGATCCGGCACTGTGAAGGCAAGAACGCCTCAAACGAAGCATTCACTGGTACCCACAAGCATTCAATGCATCCTTTCTGACACTCGTCATTGCCTTGCCCGCTGCGACTGGCTGCCAATGAAGCTGTCCTGGCGTGCCATTCGCCGCTTTCGCTGGTCAGAGGTCCCCAAGCGAACCCGGCAGCTGACGTACCTCAGCAGTGCGCTAGCGTTCACCACCTACACCTTGGAGAGCAAGTTCAAGGCTTGTTCAAAGTGGGGGTTGCCGAATTTCCAGGCAATTGTTACCTGCGGGCCTGCAAAGCAAACCTCTTCAGTGAATTCGCCAAAAAGCAGGCCTTAGTGTGGCAGCTGTTTTTTGGCGCCAGCATGGATAGCGTGAGATGGCAACAGGCAGTTTCCCACATCCTTCCATCTCGCTCAGTTTCATGCACCACCTCACATGCCAGGAATGCATAGAGATCGTGGGCAACCCAGCGGACATCACGGCTCCCCACACGCTGTTTTGGCTGAGAGTCTTATTCGGGCGAATGCGTTCAAGGTGGGCAGGTGCTTTGATGGAGACACGGATCCCAGTGGCACTGCGGAGCCCACTCTACGGGCTTTTTGCGTGGGCGTATCTTGGCAATGCTTCGGTGGGAAGGAACCGGTATCCCTTTCTATGTGCAATCCCGTACTCCCTGTTGTTTTGCCCTTAGATTCTGCTATAAATATGCCTCCAAGGTGCCAATAGCCAATCTGGAGCACGACGAGCTCAAGGGATTGATTGATTGATTGGCCGCCTAAGAACCATGAAACCTGAATCAGTTGTTTATGAAGGCATTATTTTCCAACTAACTATGGGCCACTTGTTTGTTTTGAGTTGCTTGAGCCAGGTATGGCGCCCAGCTTGATGAGGTGAGGTATCCCTTGGACGCATTCCTTTCCTTCAACGACTTCTTCTCCCGGAAGTTGGTGGAGGGTGCGAGGCCCGGCCAATGATTCGATGGCCAGATCTGGGACAGCTCGGCAGATCGACTCTGCTGCTTGGGAAACGGGCAACCGGGAAAACCGATCCATTGTTGGGGGACCCGTCCCCCAATTTATGGCACATACCCACGATGTTTCCAAGAGGGCCAACATGGCTACCTGACAAGTGCAAGCGGACATCTCGGTTGGCAAAGGCCAGAATCAAGCCATGCTGTGCCATGCTGTTGTTGGTGGACTTGCACTTTTTGGGAAACCGCGATTTTTCCATTTGACCCACACAAAGTGAAACTTGCAGAGGGGTCGTTACTGCAACCAGGCGTATGTTTGCTTTCCTGCTAGTTTCCTGCTAAAGCAAGCTGAAGAGGGTAATCTCAAGAAACAAACCCATCTAGGTTTGTTTTTGTGAGGGCACCCTTTTTGAGGTCGGCACGTTCCAAGTCAGGCCGATCGCAGATGTGCCGCAGGGCTTAGTTAGCCCCGTGGACTGCACGGTCACGGTGCTGGGGCAGATCACCCCGGAGAACTTGCGGGTGGAGCAGGTGAAGGCGAAAGCCGCGGTCCGAGTCCCCGCAAATACACCGCGCGTTTCTCGAGCGGTGCCCGTTTTCTTGTATAAGGTGCCATGGGTCGCATTTCCTTGCGAAGGAATGACTGGTCAAGGTTGCAGCTGAAGTTGCGAGAAGCGGACGCTTTCCAGACGCCGTTAATGTGGCTGACCATGGCCACCAGGTACTTCGAAACAAGCTAAGGGGCCATCAAGACGGCAAGCTTTTAATCTTAGCGGTGCCGCTGAAACAATCCACGCAGTCTATGTGCTCCGCCCCAAAGCTGTTTTGACTGAGCACAGTTTAGTGGTGGTGTGGTCTTTGTTTTCGAGATATAGTCTTTGCCACATGGTGTCTTGCCGCTGTGACGGAATCTGGGGCGACACTCCTTGATGCTGTTCCCGTGGGCAAATCGACTGCATTAAGACCTTGTATACTTCCCAGAATTAGCTCCCATTTTTTTTGTTTTGCTTTTTTGGGGTCCTCTTTGTTTTCCACTCACTCACCAGGCAAAAAAGACATTTTTTTGCTGGGGTCCTAATTCCAGCCTAGCATGTTTGAGGGATCAGCGCCGCTCAAACTGTTCAGCCCATGGCAGGGCAGCAGCTACAACGTCCGCTCCTTTCTTGGCTTCGATCCAACGGAAGCTGCGCAGCCGACCTCTGAGCTGCACTATGCCGTGCTGTACCTTGCGCCTGGGAACTACCACCGGATCCACAGCCCCTGTGCGCTCAGCTTCAACAAAGGCCATGGGCGATGCTTCATGTGGGCTTTGGAAGGTTTTTTTGTTTTTTTTGTTTTTATCGGTTTCGTGGATGACTGGCAGCTGTCCAGTCGGACCTCCCAGTTCCAATGGGATCTAAGTAATTTCAATAGCCGAAGCACAAGGGGGCTCTTTTTGTTGGTGGGCTGAAAGGGAAGCCAAAAAGGAAGCCAACTACTGAGTCAAAATGGTTTTGCTGGTTAAAACTGGCAGGCCGGCATTTCTGCGGGGAACTTTTGCCGGTGAGACCCCGTTTCCTGGAGAACTTCGACGATGTGCTGGCAGTCAATGAGCGAGCAGCTCGACTCATATGATGCTTCGGCGATGGGACTTCCATGAATGGACTCCCCAATGTGGCATGACTACCTCCTTGAAATTAAGAGAACCTCCTTTGTTTCACGGAAGAATGCTCCGGCATGATGGCCCATGCTTCCCTGTGCTTGCAATTGTCTTTGGCATCGCGGAGTCAGGCCAACACGCAGACACTTTTCTGCTTTGCACATGCCATGCTCATGCTTCCAGGATCTGACAGCTCATTTTGCGGTTTGCTCCTGGTATATATGTTTCTGAAGTGTTGCTCGCTCGATGCAATGCCTTTGGCTGTGTGAGCATGAGATGGGCTCCAATCACTTCCCATAATATATGTTTTTACCAAGACTTCTTTCACCCACTTTGGCCCTGTACCACTAGCGTTGCTCTTCGGCAACCCGGATCATATTTTTATATGTGTGTTTTTGCAGTGGGGCTGGTACCCAGAGAGTTGGCAATCCTTGAAGGGAGCGGTTCCTCGTCATGTCCCAAGTACAAATCCTGATTCACCAGTCGGTGCCTGGCGGACGGCCGAGGTCATTTTGAGCGGGTCATGGTGCTTCGGGCTCATGAGCCTGGCAGCGGTGGGGGCAGCGAATATCGGAAACATCTTTCTAGACTTCGATGAGAATCTCCGGCCTAGACTGGCATGTTCGTTTGGAATAGGGCTTCTGGTGATGCTGGTGGTCGTGGTCGTGGTCGTGGTCGTGGTGGTGGTCGTGGTGGTGTTGGCGTTTGCTTGCTCATGCTTTGCGCAGTTGGCTGTATGCTAGGACTTGCAACTGTTATGGCTTTGGCGCATCTGTTTTGAGACGGCCATGACGCTTGCTGGCCAACTGAGGAAGCTGAAGACAAACCGTCTCCGCGACATTGCGGTGCACTGTGGAGGAGACATTTCTCAGAAGCCGCTTGTCATGTTGGGAGCTTAAACTGTTTGGTTGCCCAACAATTACAGAGGTCGAAAAGGTAGCTATCCTCAATTTGTTTGCCATGTCCTTATGTTCATGTCCCTTCAAGCATGTGTTCATAACACAATTTGTGGGGTTTAGGCCCAGTGTGGTGGCATGTGATGGAGCAAGCGAGCAACACAGAGCCTTCGACTGTGCTCACGGACAAACTATGAACCAATCCACATGAGAGCCTGCTGTGTGCTGCGTTTGTTCAAGCGCGGTATATGAATATGAACATGGGGTGCCAGCCCATCAAATGATTGCTCCAGCGCAAGAAGCGTGTCTATTTGGCGCATGAACTTCCATCAAGATTGATGTATCTTTGTACTTGACGGTGCTCAGGTTGTATCCTGATGACATCAAGCTTTCCCCCGGCGACCCCGTAGGTGGCTTTCGACACTCGGCGAATAGCTTGAGCTTGCACAGGTCTTCCGCACCACGCCTGCGAGTGGCAATTATCATGGCCAGTGATTTCCTGCAACTGATCGTGCGGTTTCCTCATGAGTTGTTTTTTGTGCATTTGTTAGTTTGCTTGTTTGGTTCACCGCAGCATGCCTGATACAGCAGAAGTTTGTTGGACCCCATGCTTTTCAAGAAAGCACAACGATGTCCGTAAGCATGACAGATTGATCGAATTCCCTATGAGGGCAGCCTGTTTGAAGCACAATGCATCAAACTGATTCCCCGCAAGGTTGGGGGCCATGTTACGTTGCTCGGGCCTTGCCCTGACCTGGCCTCTCCAGGCAATCCTCGACTCAGATATCCCAAGGGTAAACCACTAAACCATCTATGAAGCTCCTCTCAAATTGGACGCTGCCTGGGCTTTTGTGGCCCTTGTCTTGAAACACCTAAACACACATGACTTCATGTCCTGTTGTCCTGAGTTTGCTGTACCGCCGGTCAATTTATAGCCACTGACTTTGGGATATCTCGATTTCGCAAAAGGACCTTTCAAGCAACCAGGGCAAATCCACAGTTGCACAGAGCAATAGACTCTTGAGGAACGGGTGGTATACCTGGACACAGATGCAGGCATGGGATCTACTGTGGTGCTGGTCTTCGAGAGCCCCAAGGGCTTCCACTGGGATGTGGCAGCCGGGGACCAGGTGAAGGTAGGCCAGACCTTGGGCAAGGCACCATGGCAGGCAAAGCTTGGCGTTGGCGGAAAAAAGCCAAAGGGTTCGAAGTTTGTTTTTTTCCTCGGACGCCCTAGTTTGGTTGGTAAGCGGCCACAAGATCCCCCCCCCCACCCAGGAAAACTACTCAGAACCTTCATGGAAGGGTTCTGAGAACCATTCTAGTGGGGGCACCCTATGTGTGGCGCATTATTGGATTTAAGGATGTGCTGTCCCGCTGGGTTGCAACTTTTTTTCAATCGAGCAAGCGCCCTTCAGCCCACCCTAAACCAACCCTAACCTAGTAACCCACATTAAATCCCCTTAAACCAACCCTAGAGCCACCCTAAGCTTAAGACCACCCTATACTTGCCTTCAACCACACTATACTCGCCTTAAACCCACTCTAAGCCCCCCCCCTCCATACCCCCCTACCCTAAACCGCCCCCGAAGCTCTAAAACCACCCCTAAACCCACCCGAAGTGCTCACCCCGCCCTTAACCAACAAGCCTACCTACCTCAGCAAAACTAGCCACCTTAAACCCACACCCAACCTAAGCCCTGACCCCACCAACCACGCCAAACCCACCCTAAACACACGCAAATCCACCCTAAAACAACCCCCATTACCCCGAAAAACTAAGCCCACCCTAGACCAACACCTGCTCTGAACGCACCCTAAACTTTAGGCCATAAACCCACCCCAAGCCCACCCTTCGAAAATGGACCGGACAAGAAGGGACGACCCCCTAAGATCCCTCCCTTGGCTCTTGCAAAAGGAGAAGAGTAGCGTTGTTTCTTGGATGATACTCCCGAAGGTCCGGGAAGGCACTTGTGTGATTCACTGTGTGCCGCGAAGCCCCGCGAAGCCAGGTAACATTGACAGAGGCAAAGCCACCTTGCGATGCCACTTCGTAGTTATTGTGTGTTATTGTGCCTTCATGGCAGTAGCATGCCAAAGGTTGATCCTCAGAGTCACTTTCAGATGGCTGCCGGGAGACCATGGCAAGACTACAGGAAGATTACAGTCAGACTCAGACTGCCGGAAGTTTATGGGAAGACGACTGGACGACCGGAAGAGTACCGTGCGCTTCAGACCCAGTTTTTTCTGGAAACGACGGACCGTTTTCGCGAAGCCTCTGCGAAGCCTCCTCCAAGCCAGCACGGTCCAACTTCCATGCTGCGCCCCTTCGAGGCCCAGCCATGCCTCTCTTACCGCCTTTCATCGCCCACTTTTACAAAGACTCAACTTGGTTCAACTAAATGAGAGCGCAAACGTCAGAGATGTTTGTGGAAGAAACGTCCGCGCGTAGCCTGGGAGAAGCCACTCGACTCGGCGATTCCACAGTCTTGCCGCGAAGTCTCGCGAAGCCAACCCTTCCAACGAATTCTGGCCCCGCGAACTCCCCGGCGTAGCGTCCTCAGCAGCTCCAAACCACCAATGCAAATCGCGGATTTAGAGGGAAGCTGAAAGCTGGTCCACTGTGAACTAAACGTGTTTGTCGTTTATGTTTTTGTTTGTTTGGGACGGGAGCAAGAAAAAACAACAAGGGTGACCAAAAGCTAGCCTTGGCAGGATTGACCCAACGCCTAAACGGAATCATTTGGTCTCAGCTGGCCATTGTTTGGGCTTGTTAGGAATTATGTTTGGCATGGACATCTTGCGTTTTCTGTATGGCATGTATACATATGTACATATGTATGTAGTTTTTTGCACTTGATGTATGTTCCGGGGGAATCTGAATTGCTAGGCTTGTTGGGCTTCACGCAGTGCGTGCGAGCAGTTGCAGTAAGTCAGTTTGGATCAGAATGTACTTCAGAATGTGTTTTGCTTGTCCGGCCTTTCTTGAGTTGACGGCGGACAGAGGATGTTTCAGCATACAGGTTCTCCTTAGGCGACAGCATTCGATAGTATGCGGTTTCGGGCGTGCAAGCCCGGCCTATAGCGTTTGCCGCTGGCTGAGGTCGGACAATAGACCGCGTCGACCATTGCTCCTCGAAAGCCACAGTTCACTTGTGAGCCCCGATGTCCTGGGCACGGCACTCGATTCCTCACTTCAGCTAGCTCACTCGGACGGGTGCGCTCGGCTCTCTCTCTCGGTGCGTGACAGCGAAAAAGGTCGCGGTCCACGAGCTTCACTTGCAAGCCAGCCCCTTGTGGGCATGCCAGTGGTAAGATGAGTAAGACATCCAGTCGGCCAGCAAGCTTTGGAAGTAAAGGCTGTTTGGTGTTTTCTTTTGGATTTGTTTTTGTTGCGCTGGTCGAGGCTTCTCAGTTCAAGGACTGTTCATGAAAATGTCAACTGGTCACATTCCACAGCACAGGCGATGAACAGGTGGCCAACCTGGGAATTTCACCCTGAGTCTTCGATGTTCACTTGTGCAGCATGTGTTTGTTCATCGACCCATCAGGGCCTCATGGCCTCCGATCTGAATTGGGCACTGGCCTTCCAAGTTGCCAAGTGGCATCCTTTGTTCCTTCTCTCAGGAAGGTCTTCCCTTTAAAATCCACACACACAACCTTTTTTGCCCACCACACTCGGAAACTGCAAGCCGCTCACGTCACCCGCTTCATGGGCTCCAAGGTCAGCACTGATGCATCCCCTGAGATTTGCCACCTCACTGGCTGATGCCTGCATCCTGGCCGAGGGCGCTGGACATTTCGGAGCCCTAGGGTATCACGCATGTCATTGGGAACGATTGCGATTTGGTGGTTAAAGCATGGCTGAAAGCGAATGCTTCTCATGCTTGCTCAAGGTTGGCGGTTGCAAAACATGGGGCCTTCGCACAAACCTGGAATGTTGATTCCGTGCCAGGGCAGCGCAGTACTCGCATGTGCAGGAACAATTCTGACATCCCGTGAACTACCAATATGATGAAATGTGCTTGTGATAGTTCTTGCTTCAAGTATTTCGCAATTAAATGCGCTTGCTGGGCAGCCGGACATTGATTCATTGGGCGGCAACCCGACACTGATGCAGCACTCGGTCTCGCATGTCCAGCTTTGATTAGCACACGGCCTTGGGTGAGGATGGGGTGAATTCAAGGGCCCTTTGCTGATGTAGCTCTTTAAGGCCATTGAACAATAGGGCGAAGGCATGATGGTTTTGCCTTAACAAAGTAGATGTTGATTGGGATGCGTCAGCCACCGGAGATGTGCTCCGAGGTGAGCCGCTGCGCATCGATGTGCTGCGGCCAGTGGCGACAGCAAGACAGGTACTACGACAGGAGGAGCTGCGTTATACGGTGCCATTGGAAGGCATGCAAGCGCCTTGTACGCATCGGCGCCGTTGCCAATGGGAGACCCCTTGCCTGCGAAAAGCACACCCCGCGAAGTGGGCCGCGCATCCTCGCCGCATCCTCGCCAATCGCACTATTTTCACGCAGCCGCTCTCGCGGCCAGCGTTCATTCAATCTCAAAACAGGGCACGCGGCTCAATGCGCACGCCGTCAGGCTTGTTGGTGCTTGAGCTCCAGGGTCACGGAGCGCAAACGCTTGCAGCAGCCTCAAACATCAGCATCACAAGCATCATGAGCAGCAGCACAGGCAAGTGTTCATTATCATCATTGCGCTGTCGTCGTCATCATCATTCTGCTTGTCATCATTGTCGCACCAATGGTACACGAATTGCACTGGCGAATGATGAAGCCCCTGAAAGCTGTTTTGAAATTCTGACGCTCTTAAGTGCTGGGTTTTCAGCTGACGACCTTCAATGCCACGCGGTCCATGACCCTGGGCCCTGGGCCAATGATTGCCTATTGAACCATGACTTGCTGACACTTACTTGTGTGAAAAGAGTAGGGAGAACATTGGCTGGCTGCAAGGCTGGTGCCAAGACTCGTGCAACATCCCATTTTAACACTTTTTGGCAGATGGCATTGCTTCCATGGCCTTTTGCCCGCTTCGGATGGGGCTGTACTCAACTCTCGCTGAGTGGGTTTTGCAATGCCAAGGACATGGCGGTGCGCCTGAGTGTAAGGCCAACAGAGCGTTCAGCGTGCGACACAGGCGGGGGGGTTATACAGAAAATGCATTCAAAGGGGTTCGGATTGCGTGGAAGTTATCAGGACCGTTGGAACCATATTTCGCACAAAGATGCTGGGATGCAGCATGAAATCACAGGGGTTGCTCTTGGTTGGGCACATCCAGTCCTGTAGGTGTTCACCCTCGGCTATCATTGGCTTTTTGAGGGAGCTTTGGGGTGATTAGTGCTTGGTTGTCCTATGTTGTCCTTGGCTGCTGTGAGTCGAATGCCACAGAATCCATGTGTCGGACAGTCGTTGGCCAGCAACTTCATCAAATGTTAGATTGGAACACTGATGAAAGAACAACATGGGGAAACAAACGATTTCCTTGACAGAGATGGACCTGTGTCCTATGAATAATCAAGTTGTATGACCAAGGTTGTGTGTCCAGAAAACGATTTGGATGCGCCTTTTGTGGATGTCACCTGTTCGTACTCTTTTAATATTCTACAGTGACTCTACAGGGGTGGATCCACAAAAGGCGCATCCAAACCGTTTTCCAGAGGGTGCACCGGCCGTCAATCCGAACCACAGATTACAGTCACATTGGACTCCGAAGTTCTTCGGAATTGAGGCAAAACCCTACGAGCGAGCCGCTTGAACCAGAACTGGCCTTGCATGAAACTGTTGAGGTAAGCTTTGTTGGTAAAGCATCGTGATCCGAAATAGAGTATACTGATATGAACTTGACCTTCTTGGCGGTGCTTTGGAGTTGCTGGTTCGATGCAGTGTCCTGACCATACTTTACCTGTTCATAGCATTGCGCATACCTTGTCCACTGTGTCCACTCCGTCCCCTCCTACTGAAAAGCAAGAAATCCACGGCCTGTCAGATGCGGATGCCCAACCTCCATCCCACGATGCCGCAGCGCGGGACCGGAAACGGATTTGTTTCGTGCCGAATTTTCATAGCTGAAAGCTATAGGGCCTAGGGGTCCTTACTTCTAAAAGGGGCAGGCTGTTTAGGTCTTCCGGGTTAGGTTGCTGTTGTGGGTGCTGGTCAGGGTGCTGCTTGGTGTGCTCGAGGTGCTGTGGCAGTTGCTCGTGGTGCTTTGGCGATGCAGGCAAGGGTGCTGTTGCGGGTTCTGGCTAGGCTGCTGTTGAATCTGCTCAAGGTGCTGTGGTGGATGCTGGCGGCTCTTGTTTTGCGATGCAGTCAGTCAGGGTTCTTTTTGCTCAGTGGCAGTTGCTAGTTGCTGGTGGTGCTTGTTTGGCAATGCGGCAGGGTGCTGTTGTTGGCTGGCCAAGTGCTGCACACCACCTTGATGGTTGCAGGCGGTGCTGATTTGGCAATACAGTCAGGGTGCTATCTTAGGTGCTGGTCCAGGTCCTTTTTGGTGTGCGGTGGTAGGCACCATGTTGTTGTGGTGGTTAAAGTTTTGTTTGGTGTGCTCAAGGCGCGGCGGCAGTTGCAGGCGGTGCTTCTTTGGAATGCAGTCAGGAGGCTGGTCAGAGAGCTGTTTTTGGTGCTGGTCTGCTTTTTGGTGTGCCCAAGGTGCGAGTCTATTGGGGTCTATGCTGGTGGAAGTTTTGTTTGGGCTTGTTGACCACGCTTACTGTTGCACGCTTTGTGGATTGTTCTGCGGACTCCGCCTTGCGTAGATTGCGAGAGCTTCTGGCTTCTTGGGGGCTGGGGATCGGTGTGAGCTCTTCATCTCTTCGATATGCCTAGTTTGCTCCAGGCCTTGCAAACGCATAGGCTCGGGCACATTTTCGTTGAACTCATTGCAATGGTCGGCTTGTCGTGGAATGGAGAGTTCTCAATGCCAACCAGGTCACCACACACGACTTTGCAACATGACCGTGGTTTCTCGCATGTGTTCCACGCAAATGCTCCAGCACCCAGGCCTAGGCAGTAGTTTCTGTCAGTGCCGGCATTTTGCAGGCAGCAAGCAAGTGATGGTGTTGGAGACAGCATCCCAGAGCGTCACAGGACTACCTGGAGCAGCACAAGGTGCTCCAGTATTTGCAGTCCATGCTGCATGCGCTGATTCAAGCAAAGCCACCAGAACCTTTGCTTGACGCATTGTGCTTGACACTTTCATGGGTATGCATGCCGAGTACTTTGAAAGAGGTTGGGTGTTGTCCCCGGGCTTCCCTTAAGTGCAGCATGCCCGTGTCTTCACGCCGGCCGTGCATGGCGGTTTTGTGTCGCGTTCGAGTTTGGCAACTGCTTGGCCATCGGGAAATCCAACCAACGTCCTACCCATGCAGGCCCTTCAAGATGTTGTTGTTGGTGGTGGTGGTTAGCTGGTTGGTTGGTGTGGTCTGGTCTGGTCTGGTCTGGTCTGGTCTGGTCTGGTCTGGTCTGCTGGTTGGTCGGTTGGTTGCTTGCTTGCTTGCTTGGTGGGTGGGTGGGTGGGTGGGTGGGTAGGTCGGTGGGTGGGTGGGTGGTGTGGTTGTTGCTGTTGTTGGGGTCGCCGTCGTCGAGCTGCAAACAATGTTTCGTGACCATTACACTGCACTTTTCGTTCAGGGTGTAGTGGACAGGCTTGCTGCAGCACCATGTTTCCGCTGGAATGCTTTCATTGACATTTGCTGAAGGGAGGATGGCTCTTCTTTTGGGTGGTAACATAGAGTTAAGTAGAGGTTTGCAAGCAGGGGCGAATTTGCTTGTGCATACTCGCGCGATCTCGACAGAAAGGAAATCTGCGTGGGTTTCCGTTTGCTCCCTGCTTAGGACCCTTTCTCGTACATGGTTTCGCAGCTTTCGAATGCTCAACAGCCACCACGTCGCAGGACAGCACATTATGAGTCATAATTGCTGCATTTAGAGACAGATCTTGAGATGCATGAATAATTGTAAACGCTTCGCGTTGCCCGCCTCGGCCCAGCCTAGTTTGAGGGAAGGGTCAGGAACACCGAAATCCAGTGTTGGGAAGGTCCGAATCCTACTGCAAGCTTGTGACCGCACCAGTTCGCCCGTGCTAGTTCGATGTTCGGAAGCCGGTCTCGGCGCTAGATAGGCTGAGGCCTGCGAGTCTGAAACAGGGTGAGGCTGGGTAGCGAGTTGCTGGCTGGAGCAGGAGGTCAAGGCCTGGCCAGCCTGGGCTGAGCTGCTTGGGCAGCCGGACTGGGGGGCTGGGGCACGTCAGACAGGCTTAGTAGCTGGCGTAGCTTGAGACCAGTCTCAGACACGTGAGACTGGTCGTTGGCCTGAGGCCAGTCTCACGTTAGACAAACCTGACCTGGCACGCTGGGCTGTGTCTCAGCCACGAGGCTGCGAAGTCATGGGTGGGTTGCTGGCTGCCGGGCAGCCGGACTACGCTGCTGGTTGCGCCTGGAACTTGGGCTGGGCGGGCTGGGCTGAGCTGTGCTTGGGCGGGTTGCTGGATGGGCAAGGCCTGTTTCATACACACTTGGGCCTGAGGCTGGGTGGCGAGTTGCTGGCTGGGCTGGGCCTGAGGCCAGTCGCAGACACGTAAGACACGCCGCCTGAGGCTAGTCTCAGGCTGGCATACTTTGAGACCAGTCTCACACTGCGCCGAAGTGGCTGGGCCTGCTGGATGACTTGGGGGCAGAGGAGAGCAGGAGGTCAAGGCCTGGGGCACGTCAGACAGGCTTAGTAGCTGGCGTAGCTTGTGGAACTTGGGCTGGGCGGGCAAGGCCTGTTTCATACACACTTGGGCCTGAGGCTGGGTGGCGAGTTGCTGGCTGGGCTGGGCCTGAGGCCAGTCGCAGACACGTAAGACACGCCAGCAGGCGGGCTGAGGGACTGAGGCAGTCTCCGGCTAGCATACTTTGAGACCAGTCTCAGACTGCGCGGCCTGAGGCCAGTCTCAGACACGTTAGACAAACCTGACCTTGGCACGCTGGGCTGAGCCTGCTGGCGGGCTGGGAGCTGGGAGCCGGCCTAGTGGCTGGCATGCTCTGAGATGCGCCGGGCCTGGGCTGGGCAGGCTGGGCTGGGCTTGCTGGGGGCTAGGCCTGTTTCAGACAAGCTTGGGCCTCTAGGCTGACAGGCCTGGCCAGCAGGCGGGTTGCTGGTTGGGCTGGGCCTGAGCCCAGTCTCAGACACGTCAGACAGGCCTGGCCAGCAGGAGGTCATGCTTTTCAGGACAAAAAAGGCAATTGTCAGCACATTTTCAACAAAAATGGACGCATGGAGCTGGACGCCGACGAACCCCAAGGCCCGCCGGACAGGATTTTGGGCCAGCCGACATGGGTGGGGGGGGGGGGGGGCGGGCCGGCAAAATTTTGGTTGGGGAGGGAAAAGCGAAGATTCTCTTTGGAGAAGAGATCTGAGCGCTCTTGGGTTCTTTCAACCGAGGCGAATTTAGTAATTTGTTTGGCACTCAGGCGGAAACAATTTAGAGTCCTGGCTGCTTGGAATGTTCATGGGCACGATGCAGTGCATTGGAGCGCAGTAGTCAGATCATATTGAGTATCCCGTGCGTTTCGTGGGGTACACATGTTTCAATCAGCTGCAGTTTCAAGCGGTGGTTCCTTTTTGGAGCACTCCTTGGAAGCCACTGAACAGTCGCTGGTCATTGTGGGCATTTCTGGTGGGTTGCTCCGTTTTTGGCGAGCTCGAGGGATTCTGACTGCTTTCCTCGTAGGAAGGCCAGCTGGCCGGAGAGGGTCGCCTGGCTCGATCAGTCGCTGTTTATGCTGTTTGTTTTTTGATTGGTGTGTGTGTGTGTGTGAGTGACTGTGTCTGTGTTTGTTTCGGCAGTGTTTGTGTCTTTGTGTTTGTGTTTTTGTCGTTTGTGAGTCTAGCTTGATCTTTCCGGCGCTGCTGATGTGTTGTGGCTGGCAGGTGGGCACATCCATGCAGCTCCCGGATTTACCATCCCATATCTCCACTTTATGTTTGTGCTTTACTCGGTTGCCGTGTCTTACAGGCAGATAAGCCAAGCCATGCTGCTTTGCATCCATGGTCAGCCGGGATGACTGCTTGCACCTGAGGCGCAGCGAGAGCCGACCTGCCAGGAGAGGTCGGCCAACTGGTTTTGGCACAGGTCGCGCAGCTTCGGAGAGTTGTAGATGCAACGAACTTCTTAATGGTGCGGTGCCCTGTATGCTGCACCATTTGGCTGCCGATTTTTGCTCACGCCGCCTGAAGAGATATGTGGTGACCCTGCTGCCATGTGGGTCCAGGCCTTGCAAGATGGTTTCCCCTTGCGCGGCAATTTGACCGCACAGCATGGCAGAAATGAGATGGCAGCAGTATGTGCAGGGCACGCGTGCAAGTTGACCTCCAATGGCGCTGGCCCAATTTTTAAAGTCTCCACCACAAGTTCGTGTTGGGAAGAAGCGCACGCAGGCTGATTAGGAGCATAGCCACCTTTGTAAATGAGCAGCGCACAGAGCCTCAGAGCCGGTTTTGGACATCGCCCTGATACATGGCCTGTTTTGGACGTACTCGGATTTCCTTAGGAGTAATCTTTTCAAGGAGCTGGAGCTGGCCTCTGACCCCGGCCACTATCCGGTGGGCTCCCCATAGCGCGCGGGGTCGTTCAGTTAAGGGATGGGATGGTCAACCTCAAGGCCTTGGGATGTGGCTGTGGGTCAAAACCAATGGGATCCCATTTTGGGGTAGGTGCACCACCCATTTTAGAACCTATTTTCGTGGGGCTTGGGATGTTCGCTGGAGGTGCATCGCAGCGTGTAACGGTGGCAGGTGGCAAAGGCTAGTTCTTCAGCCTGATGGCTGCCAAGAGGCCTCAAGCTCGCAGGGTCGTCTCTCGGAACCTAGTCCAGCATTGCTGTCCCGGGGCCGCCTCTAAATTGAGAGCCGTGCCCTGTCCCGGGTATTTAAGCGGATCAGATGGCGATTAAATGACCTGTGCATGATCAAGGGCACACGGGCAAATATGATCAGAGCCCTGATGGCTATGTCCTTTAATTATTTTGTGAATATAAGATACATATTAATATATACATATATATATATATATATATATTCGAAGGCGCTTTTGAGGGACTGCAAGAAGGGACTAGTGACATGTTGCGCACCCCTACCCCAAGCAACGTACGGAAGGCTTTCACCATGTTCCCTTTGTGAGTGCACGGGGGGAATAAATTGAAGTCAGGGTCAGGGATCATTTTGCATCACTTCGGAATCCATCGATCCCGCTGGATCGCATCTGAGACGGTCTTAGGTTCAAAGAACGCCGGAGCCGTCAGACGGCCTTGAGCCGGAAACTTGGCAGCAGATGGTCACAAATCTCCCAACCCGCGCCTGGGTGTCCAGACCTAGGCGAGCATCCTTTGAGAGGGAGCAATATGTTTCGCACCCGTTCACTTCCCTTGTGCAAAATAATGTGCTTCAATATGTGGGACGTGAGCCGGCGGCTAAAGAGCTTTTATTTTGTAATGATCAGGAAGGGTGTATTGAAGAGTGTAGTGCCGGTTTCGGGAGGACATTTCAGCCCGAACTCATGCACTGATCGCAACTAAGTCATATTGCAAATAGTTTGACTCCGCTGTTCAAATTTGTCAAGGGCAAGGATGCGGGCATCCTACTAGTAGCACTTGTCCCTCAATATTGTGCAGTGGAACCTCGTTTAGTTATGATGTCACAGCTGAGTTATTTTGCCACGAGCGCATGCACGTTGGGGCTCTTCAAACAGGGTCTCTTCACAGTGTTTCCTGCATGCTGCCAGTGGAAATCGGCCAGTGGCTCTGGATTTGGATTTGAATCAAAGCGGCCTTGTGGATGCGATTGGATGGTTTTTGTACGATTCCACGGCATTTCTGGGGCTTCCCGGGCATCTCACAACAGTGCGCCCTTCCGTGCTTGCCTGAAATGCAATTGCTGATTGGTTCCAGAGGGTGATGTAGGCCATGATCTCGAGCGGCAATTGAGGATGTTTCGGCGCCGGTGGAGACAAATTCTGCAAATCTGGCGACCTGCCTGCCATCCAGTTCTGCACACGAGTCTGGGTTGCACCTGAGCGCGAAGCGAATCAAGTCGCATGAAACAAACTGAGTGCTCAATGACCGAGACACCTTTTTTTGGAGCTGGCCAAAAATGATCCAGCCGGTTTGCGATCACGGCTGTGTGCGTGCTGCGTGCTGAGGTAGCTCATGCGGGCGGTTCGTCGCCGCTCAGAAAGAGCGCAGGGAACGACTCCCAGGCAGTGGGCAAAGACTTTCAATGCCCTCAAAAAGAAACGGAGCCCGTTAAAGGCTAGCTGGGGCCAGTTGAAGAAGCACCAGGAGAGATAGAGAGAAGAATTTCTTGTACAGCAGGGGGGTCGGAGCGAGCCCTTGGCGGTATGATGACATGGAAAACGAATGCGCTTTGAACCACCACATGTGGACAGGAAGGTTAATGATGTTTGTGACATCATGAAACCACCCCTGCCATTCTCTGCACCATGTGGGCACCAGATTGTGATAGGCTCCGGCTGGCGAGGAGCTGCTCGGGCGCAGGTGTCAGCTCTTGCTGATCATTTGATGGTCAAACTGGAAATTTGTTGCTGTGCTTGATGTTTCAGCAGTTCCATCCCTGCACTTTGCCAGTACACATTTGAATGGCAAGGCCTGTGAGGGAGGGAGGCGGAGGGGCGAAATATTGGGATCCACATGTGCTGCTGTAAACAAACCAGACTTTCCTGTGCGGCGGGCAGCCCACAGGCCTCTGAAACGAGAGGGAGTGAGAGAAAGCGAGAAAGAATAAAACGAGAGCAAGGTCCACTCGGACAGGAACTTAATTTCTTTTATTTCCTTTGCCACACTTGGACTTGCCTATTGCTAGAATTGTCAGTTTGAAGCGGGTTGGCAAGTTATGACAGTGTTACTAATCCTGCCCCCCCAAGAAACCCGAGAATGATGATTCCCCTGTAAATACCAACAAACAATGGTTTCACATGGTTTCAAAGTAGGATTTCGTCCATCCACAGTATGACTGTCGTTGCCTGACCCCTATTGCTCCCAAGTCACTCAGGCTGCAGCAGGTCCGGACGAGGTTGCGACAGCAGCTGCGCGGTGCGGTGGAGGAAGGGAAGTTGGCAAAGGGCTTAGCCAGAGTGGCCTTGGATTTGTTTGCTTTGCGTGACATGGCTTTGGCACCCTTAGTTGGTGGTTTGGATCTGGTTTGGTGGTTTGAGATTTATATCAACCTTTGGCCATCTTTGGCCTTTGTAGAGGGTCTCCTAACCTCCAAACTGCCAACCCAAACCATTTAGAGGGAAGCTGAATGGTCATACATGTTGAGCCCTGGCCACATGAAATCATGGAGCCCTTTGGGCTCAGTTTCTGCGGGTCCCGTTCCTGCGCCGCCGCCCCAATGAGGTGGCAGCAGTGGAAAGGGCTGTGGCACTTATGGCGGGCCAGCAGGATGAGCAGGCTTGTGCTAAGCCCGGAATGGGTGGCTTGGGCTTTGCGCTTCGGACGCTCCCCCCCCACCAGTGGATTATACGTCGATCAACCACGTGGTGACTGCTAGCGTTTGGGGTCAGTGTCGAAGTTGTGCTAGCTGCTAGCTGTGTTGCGACGGCATGTTCATGGCTGGCATAAAATGTGCAGACCCGTGCAGCATGTACGTTTTTCACGGAAAAGGCCTCGCTGGTTAGTTCGACAAGGCCTCCGCTTCTAACAGAATGGCAAGAGAGGGGAATCCTTTGTGATGCTTCCCCCTGGCAGCGGTTTTTCCATGCATCCTCAGGCGAGATGGAGGGAACAAGCACATGTTGCCGGTCTTGTTTGTGTTTCACGCGAACCGCTTTTGCAAGGTCTCACCTCGCCTCTTTTTGGCCCCAGTTGCCATCGGAGAACGCCTGCCGAGCGAAAATCGCCAGGTGCAGTCCAGGCGGCAGCTCGCGGAGCTGCGCACCCAGCGAGCTGAGCTGCAGACCCAATCCACGAGGCACGGCGTTGATCGCGACATCGTTGAGCGATCAGAGCTATGAGTTGACCTAGGGCAGCAACTCTTGGGATGTGCTGAGTTGCGTGTGACGATGGCCCAAGCACCATTGTAGTATGCAAAAACAGGCACTGGAGACTTGAAGCTGCAGCCCTTGTACTTGGCGCCATACAACGTGTTTTCGACTTTGCCTGCCAGATGCACTCAGCGACTCGCAGCAGCCACTTCAAAATAGAAGAGGTCTCATGCCATGCAGGCTCAGCAACGACCTGAAGGAATTGCGGCGGGTGAACGAGGAGCTGCGTAGCCGGATGGGTGAAGAATAAGGATTGGATGCCGGCCAAGAGGCACGTGATGTGTGGATATGTGGCCAAGTGCGGGGGACCCCAAGACATGGTGATGTTCCTTTGGTTTCCCTTTAAACCCCATGTTTTGGTTTCCCTTTAAACCCCAAAAAGTGGGGGGACCCCACACAGGGTACCCTTCTTAGATTAATTGTGCGTAGGCAGTCACTTCAGCCTGCCTAAAGTTTGCTTGAGAAGGGTGGCTTTGCTCACAAACCTTCCTCTCCCGAAGTATTGCCAAGCAAGTGTCAACCTAGGGCCCCTCACAGCTCAAGTAAGGGGTCTTAGAAGAAGGGGTTCCCCGAAGGATGCTGCGAACCAGTCGGGCGGGCTGGGGCCCGAATGGTGAGACGAATGAAACAGAAGCCCAGGTCGCGAGCCAATTCCCCAAACCCCGGACCCACAACATGCAGCCGCTCCGCACGAGTGCACATGACATGTCCGATTTTGCTACAACCCCGTGCTTTTAGGCCAGGTTCCTGTCCCTGAATTGCAGGGTTTAGCGCTGTCAAAAACTGACAGTGCAGCCATGAGCGATCAGTTGCGACAAGTGTTTCAACACAGCCAGAGGATTTGTTGTTTGATTGAGGCTGTCATGGATCACCTTCGCTCGTGAATCGCCTAGCCACATCGCCCCAAAGTGGGCGATGCGTTGCCAGCCGGCCTTTCGCACATGCGGGATGGAAGCTTGCCTGGTAAAACGGCGCGACAAGGCCTGCAAAAGAGGTCTAGACGGCCGGCGGCAATTGTATGAGTTGCACATGCTATTTGCGGCCGATGCCTAGCAGCGGGCAGTGAGTTTCAGGGGACGGCCAGGCCAATGTCGGGCAAGACCCAGTCGGCACCCTGAGTTTTCAGCAAAAACACCCATATCCAGGGTCGCTGGAGATCGTAACTAGCACTATGCTTCGTAGTCGGGGATGCCTGGCCGAAAGTTTGAATCTCAGAGCAGGGTGTGGGACTGGCCGTTGAAGCTCATGGCGACTCAGGAGCATGGGACGGGGAGGGTGGTGGACCGGCTCCACTCCATGAGTCAGTCAGATGGTCATGGGGCATGACGCAGCAAGCGTCACATGAAGCCCTGAGAGTTTCTTGTCCTAGAGTCAAAGCATCCTGTGCATCCAATTGCTGTGGTCAACAATTCCGAGGTTGGAGATGGGCTCTTGAAACAGCGTCGTCCCTTGTATGCCTTGTTGTTTTTCAGTGTCAGCTGAAATGCTAGAACTGCGTTTGCGAAACAACTCAGAGTTGTGATTCACCCAGGCTCGTTTTGAAGGGCGGGAATGAACCAACTGAAAGTTCAACACGCTCTTAGTACACGTGGACGGCCAACTTTTGTGCAAGTCTCGTGTGTCGATTTCAACGCACGTACGTCCGTTCCCTTTGCCAAGTTCAAGCCCAGATCCCCCAAAACTCTCCAAAACTAGATTCGCCGTGTTTTGTGGCATCAACCCTCGATACGAAGGCCAGCGGTTTCGTGCCAGGAGGCGCGCCGTCGCGTGGTCGTGCCGGCCCTGTGTGCTGCAACAGCAGCCACTGCCACCGCCTTCGTGGCGGGAGGCGGGGGCCCATGAGCTGGCACACTGCAGGTTGACGTGGAAGTCGAATCAACACAATGTAATGAAATGGCACCCGGGTAAATGGACCCAAAGATTAGAATCTGCGTAATCCGAGCTTTTTCATTTTGAGCCACACTCACACGGAAGTTTGAAGCAAGTTGGTTTTTCTATTACCCGAACACTCATTCCTCAGGTGCAGGATCCAGTTGAGTTTGATAGGGTTCGCAGGCAGGCGCTGTTTGAAGTACAGTGATCAATCGAGGATGCTATTTGCCATTCCCCGACCGAACTGGGCCGCAATTGTGCATTTACCCCAAGGGAAGTTAAACAGGACATAGGGTCCGTATCTAGGTTTCCGTTTAAGATCCCCTATTTTTTGCGTATCTTCTGCACCCATTCTAAAGTTTAGTACAGGTGCGCAAGCCTTGGACTGCGGTTCTCGCAAGGTGCGCAACATGCCACCCCCGCGCTTCGCGGCAACACGCGGGCTGGCGCAAGTGCCTCCAGCGCCAGCGCCAGTAGCGGCCTTCCGAGCGCAGTCGCAGCGGCCACCATGGCGCCACTGGCCTTGGCGGCGCTGGCACGGCGGAAACATCGTGCAGGCGACTTTGGGAAGGTTCGAGGAGAAGGGAAAGTGTCCCTTTCTTTGGTCCGGTGCCTTCCAATTGAGGCATTTCTCCATTTAAAATCATTGAAAGGGGAGGTTCATCAGTGGGGCTACCCCCCTGCCAAAACCCTGATTGATGCAAATGCGTTTGGGCACAGCTTAGTTTTGCTTGTTTGTTTCTGTTGTTTTGCTTGGCTTGGCGTTGCTTCACTTGCATTGCAAGATATGTCTTTCACATCCCCTGTGGATGTGGATGTGTGGTTTTCCGCAACACGCGCAGGTGTCACAGCCCGAAAGGCTACAATCACCGCAAGCTTTGAGACCGAGCCGGCAGTGGAGGAAGAGGCGGGAGAAGTCACTGGGGCAAAACCTAGTGCTCCTCCATTCCCCAAGAAAAGGTTCTGAGAACCCTTTTAGGATGGGTTCTTGAAGCATTCTAAGAACCTTTCTGGGGGGTAGGGAGGCCCTAATACCCCCCCGGCTGCAGAATGTGCTGATTGGCTAGGGAGAGCCCAGTGCCCGATCTAGAGGCCTGTTGGTTGATTGCGCAATTTCTGCGCATGTGCAAACGTTGCTTGGGGCTAATGTCTCGGAGGGTGTTGTCCAACGTTTGGCTTCGCAACCCTCGGCTTGATCAGACTGACTAAGACCCTGCACACTACATGGTAGTGCCGTCCCACCAATTGACAAGGAACGTGACAGAGGGTCCCTTTGGAAGGAAAACTGTCTTCCAGGACACTCCTGTCACGTTCCATGTTAATTGACGGGAGGGTAGAAGATTTTGAGCAGGTGTGACGTCAGCTGCATTGGCTCAACTAATGCCAGCGCACACTTGCATTGCTGTCGTTTCCAAACTACTGAAAAGCTGCAAAGCAGTACTTTGGAGATAGGTTTGTGGGGTGGGCCGCATCAGAATAACATGTTCTGAGATGCGTAGCCCGGATGGCTTGCCATCAATGTGTGATTCAGACTACTTACAGAAATTGGTTTCAAGTTGTTTCAACTCAGCTGCTTGAAGCCACTGCTCACACGCTTTCTCCGCGCTTCAAATGCACCGCACCTCAATTGGATGGCCGAAGGCTTCTGGTTTGAATGTCTAGGTCCCCCAGTAGTGCCCTTTTACTTTTTTGGGGGGGAGAGTTCCCCTACTACAATAGACTACCGAAAAAATATATATATATATATATAAAAATCGGGTACCATTCTAACCTCTCGACCTAGATGTGCTCTGGCTCAGTTCCGCCGGGCCTCGCGAAGCGCCTGACCGGCAGGAGTCAGTTCCCGTGAAGAAGACCTCGGTGCTGGTCCTGGGCTCCACTGGCACGGTGGGGCGCCAGGTGGTGCGACAGCTCCTGCGCCTTGGCATGAGCACATCCCCAAGTGCAACACCCAATTCTGTAGGTGATTTGGGAGGCGGAGGCGGTCCTGCAATTTGCAAATAGTTACGAAAGATATATATATATATATACATATCAACTAATGATATATATATATATATATATATAGTATATATGTAGTTATTCTTTGTTTATACACGCATATGCATAGGTGACTTCAAAGCCAAGCTTGCAGCAAATCCCTTTTCTGTACCTGAAATATCTGAAATAACGCCAAGAGGTGCAGATGTTGAGCCAATGCCAGCTTCCAAAGTGTGCCACCAGATCCCGCCCCGCCGGGTGTACAAAGCCCTTGTCTCAGTTGTCCTGATTGGAAATTCTTGCTGACCCGGCCTCGATTGCACATTTTCACGTCCAAGGCAATTTTTGAGCAGCTCAGCCACCCCTCAAACTGAGGAATGCCGGCTACTCGGTGCGCTGCATGCTGCGGAACCGCGCTGACCGACCCTTCTCCTTCCTGGTGGTGTCATGGCAAGGCTTATGGTAATTGTTGACGCCCCCTGCATCCAAGAGATTGCTGCCCGAATGCTGCCCAGTGACCCTGGTAGAACATAAGAAGCCAGTTTCATTCGGTTTGCTCAAGGAGCCTTATGACATATGGCTTGCTTTGTCGCAGAGCAAACAGATCTTGGCAAGCCTGGCTCACAAGCTTGACGCAGGTCAGGGACTGGGCGACTCGAGACTTGCCCATTTCGTGTAGGCAAGACTGGGATCATTCAGTCCTCATTTGTGAGGCAATGGCCTCACCTGAAGTCCGATTCGCCTAATACGGACTGGGCGAAAGACGGCGTGGCAGCAGCTTAAATGGTTCATCTTGATGCGGGGTTGGATCTTTAAACTTTTCAGCAAACAATAACTCAAGGGATTTTCATTGACCCACAACAAGTTGTTTTCTTTGCAGAGGAGTCGTTACAACCAAGTCACATGCCACTCGAAGCCCGCTCTCAGGACTGGGGCGCCACGGTGGTGGAGGGCTCTCTTTCTCGGCCGGAGCTTGGGTTGAGTTGGCCCATGAGGGCATCGCTGTGTGGCTTTTTGAGGTTTTGATTTTGGTTTCATACCCAGATCCCCCAGTAGCTCCCTTTTTCCATTTCTTTTTTGGGGGATGGTTCCCCAACTAAAACAGACTAAAGAAACAAGGGTGCCCTTATTCTAACCTCTCTACTGGAGGACCTAAATACCAAACGAGAACCACAATTTGGTTGAACCCCTTTTTACACATTTCGCTATATGCCCAAGTACGCCTTGCTTCGGCGCGCCAAGGGACCTCGCTTCTGTGGGTCCTTCGGCAGATCCACACAGCTTGCCTCTATCTTTCTTGAAGTTGCAAAGCACATGCTACAAAGCACAAAGCACATGTGGCTGCATGAGTTTTTTTTTAACGTGCACTCCTGGACTCCTAGTAGTGTGCAGGTTTCCAGTTGCAAACAAAGGGCTGTGTCATTCTGGTTGGGGCAGCGGGTTAGGGCAAGTCACTCTGATGGTAGGTTAGGCTGCACGGCTACTAGGAAGAGTCAAACGGATGCTGGTCAGGGTTTTGCCAACTATTCGGCTAGCTCTTGAGACCATCCAGATGTTGACTCTGTCAATCTGCGCTGGGGTGTGCCTCACAGGGGTGAATTTCGAGCCATGAAAAACAACTTGTTTGAATTTGCATTCATTGTGGGAAAAGAGGGGTGTCATCATGAATTGGAACAAGTTCGTTGCGTACTTCATTTCGCAGCCATATATGATATAGTGTTTTGATAGGGAACTTGGGAAGGTCATGCCCGTTGTCACCGTGCTGGATTCTTTCACGCTCTCAAATCTTTCAGTGCAGGGTAGGGAATGCCTAGGGAATGCCCAACCACGAGCAAAGAAACACACGAAACAACCCACGCCCCACACCTTTTCTGTCCTCAGGAGAGCTTGCCGAGCTCCCTCGTGGGCATTCACACGGTGATCGATTGTGCCACTGCACGGCCCGAGGCGAGCCCAGTTCGGTCGCTTCCAATCCGCAATCCGCGATTTGCGTCTCTCCGGTTTGGTCGGTCGGTGAAGCAATCAGCTTTCTCATCCCTTGGGAGGCCTTCCCAAGGCTCTTAGCCGTGAGTCCGGCTTCAATCCAGCTGTTGCCCGTTGCAGAACGACTGCGGACGTTCATCACTCTTCCAATCTGCTATATGTCCAAAAGTGTAGGTAATGACCATAGGTGTCCTTTTTGGTTGATTTGGTCTGGAATAAGGGGCCCTGGTTTGCCTGGGCCATCGATTTTCCCAAAAAGGACACCTACGGTTATGACCGTTTGCCGCACAAAGTTTGCCCCTGCCCGGCTTTACGGGTGACGGGTGTGCCAGGAAGATGTCTATGACATGGACTGGGAGGGCAAAAAGCGCCTCATTCAGTGCTGTGCAGAGATGAAGATCCAGCGCTATGTTTTCTGCAGCATCAAAGACTGCGACAAGTTCCAGACAGCATCTTGGCAAAGCAGCCAGCAAAATGATCCCGAAAAAGGTGCTGGCACAAACAGCATATGGCGCCAAACGGACCCCACAAAGATCTTACCCAGCCACGGGCTAACAACATGAGAAACATTGCAGTTTTCAGCCGGAGTGCATAGTAAGACCCCAGGGGCCCTTTTGGCCCTTTTGGCCCCATTCACGAGTCAGGTCCCGCTGATGCAAATCAAGCACCTCACCGAGAAGTTCCTTCAGCAGAGCGGAATCCGGTACACCGTGCTGCGCATCAGTGGGCTCATGCAACCGCTGATCTCCCAGTATGCAGTGAGTGCCTTGGCCGACGGGCTTGAGCTAGGATAGCTAGAGCTGGCATGTCGTTTTTGCCGCTCGTTAAGGGGTGGATGCCAAAAAGGGCCCCTATCCCGAGTTCCAGCCCAGGCAAATTCATGGTGCGACGCTGTTGCCAGACATTAACAGTTGGACATTGATCAACATGCAGCTCGCGAGAGCAATCCTGCCTGTAAGGACAATCTGGTAGAGGAAAGAAACATATTGCATGGTTTGCCTTTGTTGCGCCCTATGACGTCTGAGCGCGTGCGGGTGCGTGTCAGCAGTTCCTGGATCGCACTTGCCAATGAAGCTTGACCTCCAGAATGCAGCGTGTCAATGATTGCCACTTGCGGACGTTCCGGGTCCGAACAGAAGCTGAAGCTTTCAAGGCATGAGTTCGGGATGGTCGAGTGCAAAACTGAGTTTGCTTACCACATTGTGCGAGCGAACGTTGGGGCATCCGAGACCCCTAGTAATGGCCCTTCCAACCCAACTCCTAGCCTCCATGATCTTTGGCACTCAAATCGTGCAAATCGGAGCCATCATGCCACCGGCGTTAATTGTGGGTTGCAGGGAGAAGCAACCGAGGCGTCTTGGATGATCAGAAAGTGTGGGGAGATGATGGCAGCATGCCTGGCATCGCCTACATTGACTCTCAAGATGTGTCCCGGATGATTGCCTCCGCAATGATCAAGGACAGAGCTGCCGTGTGTGTGTGTGTGTGCGCGTCTTCAATCCACACCCTAGACACCCTAGACACCCAGGTCACGTGTTTGCATTGCTCAAGTATCGGCTATCTTTGGGCATGAAGCTGCGTGCGTTGGTGCATCGGAATCCTTCATCAGCATCATGTTAGGCTTACCGTTTTCGCTGGTTCACACTAGTAGTGTCAGCTGCAAGTGTTTGCATGACTTTGAGTTCGAGTGATGGCATCCTGAATGCCTAGGAGCGCACTGTCGGGCAGACGCTCACTGTGACAGGGCCAAAGGTGTGGTCTACCAATGATGTCATCAAGCTTTGTGAGGACGCTGACTCGGAAAGTCGCATGCTGGCACCAGCCACCAGTATTGCTGCGTGCGACCAAGAAATCCGGATCAACACACCAAAGGTCAATCCAATCCATGCGCTTATCAAGGTTGTTCTGTTTCTTTCTTTGCCCATTCCACAGTCCCTTGACTGACCATTGGATTCACACTCACCCTGAGTGACTTCCGCCAAGTCACCAGAGTTCACCCGGATGCAGTCCCCCTCATGCGTTACTGGCTGACTGGCATGCAGGCAGGATCTGTCTGAATTGACCCGTAACTTCTTTGCTTGTACGTGCACCAAGCGCTCGGATTCAATGAAGGGCTGATGACTGAAATAGTTGGGCCTTCTGAAGCGCCAACGAATTGCTGAATTGGGCTGGTCGGCTGCACTTCGGAGTTTCCGAAGTCGAAACACCTGCAGGAGCTTTCTGGGCGAGAAGCAGATGTGAATGTCGTCTCCAACTCCCAGATGCAGCTTACCATGGCGGCTGCAGGCCAGATTCGGCAATCGTTTTCAGCTCGAAGATTGGAGCTGAGCTACGTGCGGATCAGCTGGGACTTTTGCAAGTTGCAACAATTTGGAAAGCTATATTTTATATGATACAAACTATGTATGCTTCTCGGTGACGATGGGGGTAAGGCTGGCCTTTGAAAAGGGTATTTTATATTTCAACCTTGATGCTAAAGCCGCAACAAGAGATTTGCGTTGGGGCAAGTATTGCCAATGGCTTTGAACAAGTGAGCCTCTTGTTAATTTCGCCTTCGGTTGGCAAGGCAAGCCTCGGTGTCTCGGGTTTGTTCTGGCCAAACCTCGCGGACCTTCATAGTAAGTGGCTGACAGTCGGTCAAGACAATTGCGCATGTTGTCCAGAGTGTCAACCATTTGCCGCCCGTTGCGCCCGGTGATCCGTCCGTTTTTCGGTCGGTCGGCCCGTAGGCTGCTTTGATTGGACCGTGGACGTTGCGGAGCGCCTGAAATTTGTAGAAGCGCCTTGGTTGAGGTCAAGCCCGCCCTTCGATTTGCCCTTTCGCCATCATGTCTTGCACTATGGAGGTTTCTGCCCGAGATGTTCGAAGAAGGGTTTTCATTGGAGTTCAATTGACTTTGGGGATGTTTTCGGGAATTTCCGCCGGGATGAGTTTGGTTCCTTGGCTTCTGATGTCATTCAGGTCTCTTTGGGGTGCCTTTGAGTGTGTGGCGGATGTCTGTCGGCAGATGTGTGTGTGGGCGTGGTGAGGGCAAGAAGGAAAACTTTGAAACACACCAGTTCCCAATAATATCGTATAATATCAGCTATGGTCGCCTTTCTCATTGCCTTGCTGAGTCAAGACCCTCTGGATGCAAAGGCAGAGAGAAAGAGAGAGAGAGAGAGAACAAAAAAGACTATCAGCTTTTCAAACTGATTCCTCGCCCCTCACCTGCTTCTCAGGTGAACCAAAGTGGTGGTGCAAACACTCCCATGCTGATGGCGGAGGACAAAACCTACTGAAGCATTTTAGTTGTGGCCACTGCGTTTGTAAACCTTATGACATGCCTGACTTGCCACAGATTGACCCAAAGGCAGTGTTAGTTGATGAACAGGGGAGCTTCGGTGTGTTGGGCCGTGTTGATTCGTGATTCACAAATTCAGTCGAACTGCGTGGTCGCCCGTGAACGGCATGCCTACACATCGCCGCTCAAAAGGATCCAAGATCTAGGAGCTGCACAGAGTGTTATGTTCAGCTGTTGTCGAGGAAAACACCCTACCGCCCTCGCACTTGCTACTCGCATGCAGCTGTTATGAGATTTCTTGGTGCCTGCACAAAAGTTGAGCACTCCTTGGTGCGTGCGCGTGGCCCTGTTTCCCACTGGAAAATGCAAAGGCAGATCCAGCGCCCGCTCCAGGACACTTACAAGGCCTTGGGCATGGAGCCGACGGCAACGCGGAAGTTGGAAGAGTATATCGGTGAGTACTACAGGAGGGGCGATCGGCGCTTCGTACCATAAGCCATAGGCAGCAGCCCTCTCCCCCCCCGCCCCGCCCCCTAAGTGCCCCACCCTTTGGCCGGCCCTCGTTTCCCTTTTCCGCCTTCCTTCTTTCTGGCTTTCTGCGCTTCCTTGGCGACGTTGCAACCTCGTTCTGTGAAAGACCACATCCTTGCCAGCACTGGTTACTTTCCGTTCCGATGCTAGTGAGGCTAGGCATTTGCGGTGTGCAGCCAAATAATGTGTTTTAAACTGTGGTTTATCGTGATATGAAAGACCAAGAGATCACACTCGGCTGCAGGAGAGTTTTCAAGAAGTTGACCAAGGCACGGCACATGAGAGGGATCTAAACTGGCGGCTGGTCTAATTGACAGTTTGTCATTGACTCCGTGGTGAAAGTGGTCAGACATGGGCATCGCCTTGCCAGCGCATGCGCGCAAATGAACTGCAATCCTGGCGTTGCACAGCTGACCCCGCCACCCCCCCCTCTTCCCCGCGCAGGGCAAGTACGAGGCGGAGCCCGGGGAGCTTGAGAAGGAGAAGGCGCGAATGCTTCGCTCAAGCCATGATGGACAGAATCCATCCACACCAAAGCAGCAATACTGGTATCAACCACCTACATGTAAAGACCTACCAGCTGGAGCATAATGTCCACCCACCGTGGCTTCTCGCCTGCGTTTTACCAGCGCGCCGGGGCTGTTTTACTGGCCTGCACGCACGCACGTGTGTGTATGTTATTGGGCCCCAAAACGCGCATGTGTCCGAGAGACAGCGAGCCGAGAGACAGGGAAGAGCCCGAGGCATCAAGAGCGGCTCTCACCGTTGCGGTGACGCTGTGTTACTTTGGAATGGCTCGGCAAAGTGGCGAGAAGTCTTTCAGCTTGATCCCTGGGCTTTGTGACCAACATGGAAGGACTCAAATGCGAGCCTTTGCATGATACTGGCCCCGTTGAGATGAGGGCGTAAGAGACACACCAGGTGTACACAATAATTTGGTCGCGCAAGTTTGTGTATGTGTGTGTGCGTATGTGCATCATGTGCTTGTTTCGTTCTTTTTGCGCGTGTGCGGTTTCCAATCAAATTTGCATCGGCCAAGCTACCGAAAGGGAATCCTGCGGAAGCATTTCAGTTGCCCTACTTTGACCATGCTGGCATCCCAGATGTGGTTTGGTAGAAGCCAGGTTCGAGGCGCGGCGCAACGGTGCACCCTTGCTTTTCCTGCGTCAGGCGGAAGCGGAGGCCAAACTGAAGCAGGCGCTTACGGAGGAGCAGATTGTGACGAAGCTTCTGGGGTGCTTGTGGCACTCTTCCATTTGCGAAGCCTCACGTGCGGGGACCTGTTGAGAGTTCTCACCCACCCAGCGCAGTTGTGTGATACTGCCATTGTGTCAGGCTTAGGTCGGGAACCCCTCGGCTGGTCGCATGTCAGCCGCCTGCCGAAGCTTTCGCGTCCAAGATGAATATTCATTATATGAAGTTGACTTGTCAGTGGCTGTGCCGTGAGAAAACTGATGGGCAGTGTTGGCGGATTTCGGAGGGCAGTTGCGTGCCAGCTGCTGCTTGCTCTCTGGAAGTGATAATCGGTCTTATGCGATCAGAATTGGCGGTATTTGCAGACCAGTTGCGGGGTGAAAGATGGCACAACTTCCCTTGCACCTTCCTTGAGGTAAGTTGCTGGGATCAAAGATGCACCATCCTGGAGGGAAAGAGAACAGTGCTCCCCACCCCCTTAAATATGGATTTGGGGGAGGGAGGTGACCCCTGGAATTCCATTTTATAGTTCCATTTCCTTTGTAAGGGGAAGACTAGATAACTGGAATTGTGGACCCCCCACCCCCCTCCCCCTTATGGAAGGGGGGATAACCATACCATTGAATGACTTTCACGCTGCCTCACTTCACGTAGGACACCGCGGACGATTTGCCGCCGGGGCAGCCGGCAGAGCAAGAGGTCACGGTGGCCTTCCAGCGAGACACGGCAGAGAGGCTTCAGAAGTTCTTCGAGGAGCTTCGAGAACTCGCAGCGATCTTTGGGACCTGCATTCATGTTGGATATATATATATATATATAGTGCGCCCCAGAGCCCACCTTTTACTAGTTCCACTTGGACAGTGGCATATCTACTCGCTTTTTGTATGTATAGTGTTATTAGAATTATGTATACAACTCGAAATATGTGTTTTTTGCTTGCTCGCACTATCCACGCTGAGGCATGCTGACAGTGACAATGGTTGTTGTTGGAGCGACTCCATGAGATTTCAAGAAAGATGCGTGCAACCACATGTCATTCAGCTGTCCGCCCACAATTGATCGAGGCACATACATGTTTGCATTAATCCGTTCGTCGCACTGCAGTTTCAGAGTGCCCTCTGACTTGAAGTGCTCCAGGACAAAGTCCTTGCAGAGATGGAGGACGACAAGAATGCCACTTTGTCTTCACAGACTGGCTTGGAGTGAAGTCTTTGGTGAAGTCTTCCGCCAGGGAAGGTCCGTCAGATGGCATCCTTTTGTGATTATTTCTTTTTGGAGGGCGGATGGTTGCGGGTTTGCGGGGTTCCATCGTGTGCTTTGACACCTCAGGCCTGCTTGCTTGTATGTGTCTTACAGGTCAAGTACATGTGTATAGGAGAAGCTTTGTTTGGAAGGAGACCATGTGTTTGTTCTTGTCTCTTTCCCGCAGAACGGCAATGGGAAGTTATCATGCACGGCTGCGTGCAATGTGCAGACGAGCGGGGGGGGCGGTTCCTTTCCTTACATGTCACATGCACAGCGCATGTGTCAATGGAAGTGGTCCAGGTCCCTCTCCCCATTTTGACAGGTACCCAAAGCGAGATTGCGGGAGCTGAGTGCTGGCCAAAAGATCCTTTCCGCGGTGCCCGTTCCAAAGGACAGAATGCAAACAAAAGAAAGCACAAGACACATCAGCAGAACAAAGCTTGATTGCATCAGTAGCACTCCCGTCCATCACGCGCAGCTCCGAAACGGATTGGTATCCCTTTAAGCCAACATGGAAGGGGCGCCAAGTCCCACAGAAAAAGAGGCACCTATTTGTTTCGGGCGGGATCCTCGAGGCCTGGTTTGGCTGGGTGCCGCTTGCGGAGCTTTTCAACGGTCGGGCGGCTTCTTGGCGAAGCGACCAGTCGGCGGGTTTCGGCAAAAAGACGGACATACCAATCATGGAAGTGGACGTTTGTGAAATATCCAGGGACCGCAGCCTTCCGGTCAAATGATTGAAATCTCACATTGTCCATGGGCCCATGGTATGGAAAGGCCTTTTCGGGTATTTGAAATCTCTCGTTGACATCCTACGACCAAGATCTGTGTTCCCACGCCCATGCGAGGCAACACATAAACAATCGCACCAATAATATTACCATACGTTCGATGATTCGAGCTTCATTTCCCCCACAAAACCAAGGAATGTCATGTAATTTGTTTGTGTGGCACTACACATGTTTTCTGCTTTTGCCACTGGCCTGGCCAGAGCTTTGCTGGAGCTTCGGAAACCGTCAAGAAAAGGGACTGTAAAAGTACTACGGCACTGTCGCCATTCTCGGTTTGCTACTTGCTTGCTTACCTTGGACGTGCTCAGAGGCCCAGGGCTCTGTTTTCGCATGGGTTCCCAGCGATGCAACTCACGTGTTCTGCTACCCTGACTCCCACTAAACCAAACAGGGTCACCTGGCTTTTGACATACCGATAGAACAAGCAAGCTTCGCCTAGCCTCAAATGTGAGATCGCCCTTTTGGCAACAAGTAGTCTGAGCAAGTGTCCGTACAGTTTTTGCAATTGCATCGCCATTCCATTTTTGCGCGGAACGCGGAATACATGGCAGGACTGGCTCCAAGCATACAATTGCAGACCCAGGTCGCAAATTCCTTGCCCTTTTAATGGCGACTAATTTTAACGAGCCAGAAACAGCCAGCGACTGGGCAGGTGAAACGTTTTGTTTTGTTTGCTTTGCGTTGGTTGGGTATTTGTCAACCAGCGGCCCAATTTATACCCAGAAGCCCTTGCTTCCGAGGCGATGACGGGCTTCTCTTTGGGCCTTTTCACCGAGTGGGCAACGGACACCAATGTGGCCAAGCAGATCGTGCCTTGACCCGGATTCGCTTCTCTGTGAGGTCAGGCTTCAAGGCTTGCAGGGCACCTGACGTTGAGAATTTGCGTGAATGGAACAAGTTGAGATCTCCTACATCCTATGAACTTGACTGCTATTAGGTTGGATCTTTAGACTTTAACTTTTTGGGAAATCAAGGGGTTTTCCAGTAAACCCCCAAAAAGTGGCGGGGTCAACAGCAACCAAGTGAAGATTGTGGGCATGTTTGCCGTTCGAGTATTTGGGCCCACGCGTATCAGCAACAAATAAACAATCATACTATCATATTGAAAATGACACATGGACCGGAAGAATGCAGCGTTTGCACAACAATGCTTGACAGACATAGCCATCAGATGCCGTCGGTGCTGCGGGCATTGCAAGCTCAGATTCAATTGTGTTTCCTCTACTTGGATGACATGGATTATCGATTGTGCATTCTTGTTTTTGCATGAACGCCCACATCACAGTTGGCCTTCATTTGATTGCATCTACATTTTGCTCACCAGCAAACGGTCCAAACGGCACAGACCTCTTTTCAATCTTGGACCATCGCTCCAGCTACTCAACACCAGCTTGGGTTTGCGCTGCTTCACCCCCAAGTGAGCTCAAGATGGGCGAGCATATGCTGATCCTGCACCCAGTTTCTGTCATTTCTATCATGTCTATCATGTCTATAATGTCTGTCATGTCTATCATGTCTGTCATGTCTATCATGTCTGTCATGTCTGTCATGTCTGGTGGTGGGTGGGTGGGTGGGTGGGTGGGTGGGTGGGTGGGTGGGTGGGTGGGTGGGTGGGTGGGGTGGGGGTGGGTGGGTGGGGTGGGTGGGGTCAGGGGTGGGTGGGTGGGTGGGTGTGGGTGGGTGGGTGGGTGGTGGTGGGTGGTGGTGGGTGGGGTGGGGTGGGTGGGTGGGGGTGGGTGGGGTGGGTGGGGGGGTGGGGGTGTGGTGGGTGGGTGGGTGGGGTGGGGGTGGGTGGGTGGGGGGGTGGGGTGGGTGGGGGGGTGGGGTGGGTGGGGGGGTGGGTGGGGGTGGGTGGGTGGCGGTGGGTGGGTGGGTGGGTGGGGTGGGTGGGTGGGTGGGGGGGTGGTGGGGGTGGTGGTGGGGGGGTGGGTGGGTGGGTGGGTGGGTGGGTGGGTGGGTGGGTGGGTGGGTGGGTGGGTGGGTGGGTGGGTGGGTGGGTGGGTGGGTGGGTGGGTGGGTGGGTGGTGTTGCCTGTTGTCGCCCCTGTCACCAGCTCCGCCGCAGCTGCTAGTCTCGGCTGCTGTTGTTGCTGTTTTTGCCTTGCTTTATTGTTGCTTCCCCGTTGCATCACCCAGGATTTGGTCCTGGCCATTTTCTCACCGCCTGCGTGAGCTGAGCCGGAGCAAATGCGGGAGCTTTCCACTTCAAGTCTAGTCAAATCAGTTGGCTGTTGTGAGCTATCCTGTCCAAGGCCAACGCAACCAGAATGCTCTCAGTTCATGTTGTTGTGCATGGGCCCAAGCTCAAAGGGAATCCGAGATGCAGAGACAGAGAAAGAAGGAAAGAGCAAACGAGTACAACAAGTCAATGAGGCTGCAAGTAGCTTGCTATAGGCTGTTCTTGGCATTTTACCAGGGCACCCTTCTCCACATTTAGATGTTTTATTCGCTTGGCTGGCTAGCCAGAGAGTTTGTTCCAGCGCTGCTGCTCCACTCGCGTGCTGAGAGAGATACCCCCTCGCGTTGATGCAGAGGTTATGACAACTGGATCAATTCGCAGCTTCCGGCGGCTTTGCGATTTGGGCGCAAAGTGGCTGATTAATTTGCATCCCCAGATTGCAAAGGTTCCCTTTCTCCTCACATGCTTGCTGACAAGCAAATGGTCCCTTGAATAGTTCAATCTTCCAGGTGGCCCGTCGCAGATTGTCCGAAGCTGCATATGCAATAATTTTCACAGGGGCTCTTGGAGAGCCGTTTCTTCTTGAACGGTGTACGACCTCAATGCATTGGGTGGCCCTGATTGCTTCAGCCTGTCCCAACCACAAGTCTGGAAGGCACTTGTTTTGCCTTTGCAGATGGTCAATAACGATCAAAGACAAAGAGGTCCGTGCCTTGCTACGCTTGCAAGACTTCAAGATCACTCAGTTTTCGACGACGAGCTTTGCGTCTCGGAAAAAGATGTCTTCCGCCTATCTGCAATTGGAGGGGCCAGTCAGCCCACAGCTCCAGAATCATTTGCCTTGTGAATCACAGCATCTAGGGCTACATAGGTTCCAGTTGAGCAAAACAGTAAGTGCGCGGACTGGAGCACATTGAAGGTCACTGTGCAGGGGTGCATGCGGAACAGCGACACGGCTGTGCTAGCCGTGTCGCTATTGACAGTGCCCCTGTATTGTAGCAGTCTATTTTCCACTTGCTGTGGCGGGCTCGAAAAGCTTGAGCTCGCCGCATAGCAATCACACCTAGGAACTGACTGCACACATGCCGTGGTTTGCTAGCAAGGCAATCCCCAGAACATTCCACAAAGCAAGCATGCCGTTGTCCCCGCCCCAACTGGGAACACGCATGACAATATTCAGCACCTGCAAGCTTGCCAACCACTCCCCAAAAGGTGCAAAAGAACTGCAAGCGCTGCATATGCCAAGCCGCCGGCCACAAGCCTGGAGCCCGGAAATGATGGCCACCTGATTTTTCTTGCATGTTTTGCACAGGTTAAAGAGGAAGAAACTTGTTCATTGCGCCACTTGGCGGACGGGTGTCAAGCTGCAACCAGGGTTTGGGTCCAGAAGTGCCGTGCTCAGGTACTTTGCGCTTGTTGGTTAAGGCTTGTAAGGTGGCGCATTCCTTGGCTTGGGTTGCTTGGAACACTGGACAGTTGCAACCCACACAGGACAGAACGGCCCCAGCCAGAGGCATAAGAAGGAGAGAGAGAGAGAGAGAGATACTGTATTTATCGTTACATACATATACGCCCCTATACGCATGTATATACATCTGTATATATATATATATCCATATCTCACTACTCTTGCAGTGAGTAAGTGAAGGGATGGGTGAATGGGATTCAAGGGCGGGATGTCCGAGATGCCCACTTTGTTTTTTGCAGGCGCCGTGAACAGCTTGTTCATTCCGCTAGGCGTACGGCGAATGCCTGATGTTTTATTTGCGGCCTGCGCTTTCTTGCAAGGCGGGAGTTTTCCGCGCTGCGGCATAAAGGGAAGGTCTAGGGGTTGATTCCCCATTCTTTTCAACCATCGTTCTTTTTAACAACCAGCTGTTTCCCCTGGGGTTCTGATGGTTTTCTGGAAAGAAGGATCCCTGGAAAGAATGGGGAAGTGTCCCCTAGAGAAGGCTTTCTTCACTTCTCCTCAAAGCCTGGGCAAGCTTGTAAAGCAAGGACACGTCTTTGGAAGTGGGTTGTGAGATGGTTTTGGCGGCGGGGTGTCAAGCCAAGTGTGCGTAAAAAACAAGTGCTGCTGTGTGACCGTTTTTGCATGGTGCTCCACCACAGTCAAGCCGGACTAGCTAAACAGGCAGCTGGCTCCTTGTGTCTTCGTTACTGGAAGCTGTTTCATCAGTCCAGTTTGCTGCGATGGCCCAGGATGGACAAGCACGGCTTGGTGAGCAGCTTAGGGCATCGGGCACTGTGGTGATCTGCGCACTGACCACGCACCCCCTCAGTTTAGTACCGGCTCACCACAATGTGTTTGTGTTGAAACCGCTGTTTCTCACTGCAAATTGGGCAACTGTCTGTAGCGTTCCTCCCAGGGTGGTGGCCAATGCGAAGCTGGTGCCACGTCACGGTGGCGCTGTCTTCACGACGGCCATCTCCCACATATTCGCTTGGCTGATTCTGATGTTCGCTGCCAGTATCGAGCCTCGGAGCTAGACAGTCACCACCAAAAAGTCATGAAGCCAAGAGGGTGGCTTGAGGGCATTCTTAGCCAATTGCTCACGTTTTGCCCCGGCTTGAGTCAATGCATCAGGGTCTCCGAAGAAAATCTTACAGCCTGAAACTGCCAAGGCATGGGCGCTCTGCCGCTGTTTCTGCTGCGGGGCGTGTGACAAGCTTGGGACACCCTTGGCAGACCGTCCAGGCCATACTGACGAAAGCCTGCACCACCAAAGAAGCCCGGGAATAATGATTGCCTTGTAAATACTAGCAAACAGTGGTTTACCAGTGGTGCAGCTCCACAATCTCTGCCAAGGACAACTGGCGCATAGGCTTGCGGCCAAGCGCGCTACTGCAGAAGGCGCCGCTTGGCTAACTCGCGTGACTCAAGTTGCAGAGCGGAAGCCTCAGCGCGCTATCTCGCTCAACACGTAGGAGACGCCCATTGCTTCCACCTTGCGGATGCATTGATTGTTTCACCAATGCAAATCCCAGCAAGCCAGCGGAGGATTAGGTTTCGGTTTCCGACTTCGGTTGAAGTGTATTATTACAGACTTTGGGAATTATATCGTAATTTGCTGAGATAGATCAGGGGTCCCTATATTTCCCTTGTTGGTGGCTTTAAACATCACCTTTTTGGCCCATGAAAGGTGAGTATCCCTTGGTGGGGGTGATGCTTTAAGGGGAAATATAGGGAGCCCTGTAGATAGCACTGTTGCCGGCTTAAAGTCGAAGTCGAGATTTGAGATGGGCGGAGGCCGCTGATTCCAAGGCGAGGCGTTCCCTGGAAGCTAGCCTGGATTGCTTCTTGGCAGCTTTGGCGGGCGAATTGTTCCCCCAAATTTGGAAGGCCCCCTGATAACAAAACATTGACTTTCTTTACCAAGGCTCCAAATCCGATACAACAACTAGAATTGACAAATACGAAACCAATTCTAAACTGCCAGAATGTCCCGCCAGGTCCAAAGTCGGATTAGGGCCCGCCTCAAGCCAGTTGCAAAGCAAGTCCAAACCAGGACAAAAGAAGCGAAACAAGTGCATCGTTGAACCTGTTTCAACTCCCTACTTGAACATGTATGCTGGAATGTGGTTTGCTTTTGGACCTCCTTGCAGGCACCCAGTTCTGGTCCCAAAACCGGAGCTCCCCCCCCAAAAAAAACCAGCATGTGTCCCCAGTGTTTTGCTTTGATTATTTTTGATTTTGTTGTGATCTTTGTTTTGAAAGGAGGCGGTGTTTTTTGTTTAACTCAAACTACATCATATGCTTGCCTTGGAAGCGTGCTTCAGACTTTTCTCAGTTGTCATTTGGCGTGCTTTGCTTGTGCGGTTGTTTTTGGTCTTATATGCCTGAAGCGTCAGAAAGGACCAAGCGGGCCCATCGGATATGTTTTGTTTGCCGATGCCCACTTTGTCAGCAGAGAAGGCAGTAAGACAAAGGTTGCCTTTGGGCATCAGAGTCGGCTTGCTTTCCGTTTCCCTTGGAACCAACCCCAAAAGGGTATCTTCGCAAAAACCTTCAGATGTCCCCATGGTTTATAGAAACCAAATGCAACATGGGGTGATATGGGGGAACCGGAAGCAATACCGAAATCCATTCTTTTGGGGGTCGATATCCCTCACCTCAACGTGTGTTTCTCAAAATAGTGGTCCCCAAAAAAATGGTTGGTATCCTTGATTTTCCTTTTGCATGCAGCCAACAAGGGGCTTTTCCGCACTATGTCTTTTCAACAGGACGTAATATGTATATATATATATATATCTATGTGTATATACACAAGGGGTTCTTAAAAAGACCCTCAAAAGCGCCACCCAATTTATGTGTTTGCCTTCTTTTTTCCTCCCAGGTGGGGACAAATTTGCGGCTGGGTGAACTCACCAGTTCCTTTCGGGTCCCCGGCTCCTTTCCGGTCGGCAGATGGGCCTGGGCTGGACTTCCACCCTCTTCCTGGTCTCCGCAGCGCACTCGCTGGGCGCCGCGCTGGCGCAGGTGCTGGTGCTCGGTGGCGAGCTCAGCACCGCCGTGCGCCTCGGACGACTTTTTCGGACGTGGGGAAAAACGGTGTCCGCCGGCAACGGCCGTTTTTTTGGAGAGGAAAACCCCCCCAAAAAAATGGGGGGGTCCACAAAAAAGACACCCTAATTTGGAACCAGAGAGAGGTTGGGGCGTTTGTGCATGTGTGTTTGTGTGTGTGTGTGCGCTTTGCGTGTGTGTTTGCATGCGCGTGTGGGTGTGAGTGTGTGTGTGCGTGTGGGTGAGGGAGCGTGTGTGTTTGTGTGTTTGCGTGCTTGTGTATTTGTATGTTTGTGTGTGTGTGTCTGTGTTTTTGTGCGTTTGTGTGTGTGTGTGCGCGTGTGTTTGTGTGTTTGTGTTTGTGTTATGTGTGTGCGTGTGTGCGTGTGTGATTTTGTTTGTGTGTGCGTGTGTATGTTTGCGTGTTTGTGATTGTGTGTGTGTTCTGTAAGTATAGATGTGCGCATGTGCGTGTGTGTGTGTGTGTGCGTTTGTGTGTGTGTGGGTGTGGGTGTGCGTGTGCGTGTGCGTTTGCGTGTGCGTGTGCGTTTGTGTGTGTGTGTGTGTGTGGGTGTGCGTGTGCGTGTGCGTGCGCGTGTGCGTGTGCGTGGGTGTGGGTGTGGGTGTGTGTGTGTGTGTTTGCGTGTGTGTGTGTGTGTGCGCGCGTGTGGGTGTGAGTGTGTGTTTGCGTGCTTGTGTGTTTGTGTGTTTGTTTGTTTGTGTGTTTGTATGTGTGTGTGTGTTTGTTGTGTATGTGTGTGTGTTTGTGTGTGCGTGTTTGTGCGTTTGCGCTTTTGTGTGTTGGTGTGTGTGTGTGTGAGTGAGTGAGTGTGTTTGTGTGTTTGCGCTTTTGTGTGTTGGTGTGTGTGTGTGTACGCGTGTGTTTATGTGATTGTGTTTGTGTGTGTGTGTTTGTGTGTGTGCGTGTGTTTGTGTTTGTGCGTGTATGGCTGCGTGTTTGTGATTTGTTTTTCTGTCAATGCAGACGTGCGTGTGTGCATGTGTGTGTGTGCGTGGTTGTGGTGGGTTGCGTGTGCATTTGTGCATGCGTTTGTGCGCGCATGTGGGTTCGCGCGTGTTTGCTTGTGGGGTTGTGTTTGGTTGTTTGTGTGTGTGTCTTTGTGTGTGCGTGTGTGCATTTGTGCGTGTGTTTGTGTGTGTGTACATTTTATGTGTTTGTGTGTGGGTGTGTGGGTGCGGGTGTGTTTGTGCGTGTGGGTGTGTTTATGTCTTTTTTGGTTTATTTCTTTCTTTGTTTCTTTCTTTGTTTCTTTCTTTCCTTGGTTTGCGTGTGTGTCTTTGTATGTGTGCCTTTGTGTTTGCCTGTGCTTGTGTGTGTGCTCGTTTGTGCGATTTGCATGTTTGTGTGTTTGTGTTTTTGTGTTTGTGTTTGTGATTGTTTGCCTGTTTGTTTGCTTGTTTGCTTGTTTGTTTGTTTGTTTGTTTGTGTGTGTGTGTTTGTGTTTGTGACTGAGTTTGTTCTCGGTTGTGTGTGTGTGCGTGTCGTTGTGTGTCTTTGCTTGGGCGAAAAGCATAAAACCAAAAGGAATCCTCCCTGATGAACATGCAACTCCTGCGCCTTCAATTCTCCAGCTCATCTTCCGCCATTGAATTGGTTCATACGCTTCGCCTGCCTGCAGTGCCGGCAGGCTTGCTGATGCCCACCAAGACAAGTCGCCGCTGCTTGGCAGATCTGCTTGGTGACCCCTTTATCTCGCCAGCGGCCTCACTGACGCGCAGTGAAAGAGTTGTAAGGGTGGCCGGCTTCCATGTCCGCGTGAGTGCAGGGTTTTCAAGCGAGTATCACAGCACCTAAGGGTGCCGAAGGAGCATGGGTGGCTGCAAGTCTTGCTTTCGCCAGCTTTGGCGCTGCTAGGCCAGGCAGCTGCACTCAGTTTTGTCGAGGCAGCCGGAAGGTGTTGCGTGTTGTTCATATGCTCGCCCACTGAGCTTGTATTCCAATTTGGGCGCCCCGACCGAAAGCAGAAGCACGCGCTCATTCCGACAAGGGCAATGCTTGCTGCGGCCGGGTGTTGCCAGGTGTCACTGTCAGCTTAGCGCAGGAGCTCATCAGCGTCCAGTTCACACAGGCGGGTGTGCAGGTATTTGCTCAACGTGCCCGGAGCAGCTTTCAATTATGATTATGTTTCACCGGTGTCGGCGTGTTGTATTTTTTGAGTGGCGAAGCTAGTTGTATTGTTGCCTTTGTTTTATTATTTGATTGTAATGTACGACGTTAGGAACACCTGCGATGCCTTGCGTCGCTCGGTCACGAGCAGTAGTAGCTCTGTCAACTTCCCCAAGTGTGGCACTGTTTTTGAGCCGTGGCAGAATGAAATCCAGTTGCAGGCGTCCGTTGAAATCAACCATGACAGCGACTTCTGGTCTGAAGGCTGAGAGGTGTGAACATCTAAAACCCCTGGCATGTTGTTCTAGTTTTGCCGGCTGCTACATAGCCCACAATTTCTGCACTTTTGCCAAAGGGGAACAAAAGTAATTCGTTGATTTTGTGCGGTCGAGCAGAATCCAGTCCATTCAGGATTGGTGTTCAGCCTCTTCCATGCCAGACCCCCTGTTCAACACCCAGGATCGACACCTCGGCTGAATGAGGCCGCTGGCTTCCACTTTTTCCTGGTGGCCTTGGGTGCCTTCTTCTGCGGCGCATGCTCTCGCTTCAGACAGCAGAGTTGTTGCCTGTGTCAAAATGGGGTTCATAGCTGAGTTCAAACCAAAAAGGGAACTTGCTTTTTTTTTCCTTTTTTCAGGCGTGTTTTTTTGTTTTTGAGAAAACACGCAGGCGAGCGACGAGTTGCTGTGTTGAAGCAGTGGGCAGGCCAGCATGCATATCGTCGCCCCGAATTTCAGTCATGCCTTCTCTTTCAATTCCCCCCTGCGCTGAACACGAAGCGTTTCACAACGCATTGGGAGTTCAGGTCTTGGCCGATCCCCGGCAGCTCGCTGAATGATCTCAGCTGACCCTCAAACGCCTTGTTTGCTTGCAGTGGAAGTCGGAGCATATCAGCCATACGCAATGTCGCCACAAGATCTGTGAAGCCCTTCATTTATCAGCCATACGCAATGTGGCCACAAGATCTGTGAAGCCCTGCATTTATCAGCCATATGCAATGTCGCCACAAGATCTGTGAAGCCCTGCATTTATCAGCCATGCGCAATGTCGCCACAAGATCCGTGAAGCCCTGCATTTTTTTTGCGCAAGCTCTCCTTTTCTGAAGCCTTTGCAAGCATTTTACACTAGGCAACTCCGAGAGAGCCCCAGCATCTCCATGACCTGTGGATAGTGCGATTGCTCGGCGACCCCATTTCGGCGCATCCTTATCGTTACAGCAGCTGCAGCAGCAGCTGGCAAGACCTCTGGCATGGATTCCCACCAAATCTGTTTTGCAAGATCTCTTCCACAGGCTCTTTGCAAGCTCTTTGCGCGAGATCTCTTGCTGTACTGAGGCGCTCTGGCTACAAAAGCCAAACAGTAGACTTGTTTGACGGGCCTTTGTGCACTGGACCTGTTTGGAGGGTCTTTGCAAAATTCCCTCCACAGAAAAGGAAAGTGAATCTTTGCCAGGTCTCTGTGCATGATCGGGCCCAGAGTCTCAGAGCTTTCTTGCAACGCCAGTCCGAAGAGGGCACGCTTCACCTCTTTCCAAGTTCACGGCGCAAGAGAAACGCAACGTCGCGGCTCAAAGCGTCGCAAGTGTCGTAGGCCCAGGCGCACTCGAAAGCGGCTTAGTACAAACACGAGGCAGCGCAACCAAAATGGCGTGTGGTGCAGCCCAAATGAAACCCTCCGCAAGAAACATTTGGCGTTGAGAATACGTTTTGCGGAAAGCATAAGATGCTTCCCACCGCTACAGCAAGTTGCACCGGGCCAGTCGCACAGACCAAACAGTCCACGCTTGTCGTGGCTTGATTGTTTTGGTTTGGATATGATAAGCTCTTTGGGCTGGCATGCCGCACCCAGGTTTAGTCCTGAACTCTGTGGGAAACACCCATCTCCGAGAGCACATCGGGCCGTTGAATGCCAGTGCCTGGCTGCTCCGAGCTGCATTTAGCGGCAATGTTCTGCAAAAAGGGCGAGTCCGCTAGATGCCACCAACCTACAGTACATGTTGAGTTGGCAAGTTTCAATGTTTCTGTTATTAAGTGTCTTCCTCATTTTAGACCATGCCCGAACAACAAATCACATGGAATCTTGTAACTTGCATGAATTCAGGGCAGCTGTTCAGAGGTGCATGCTGCGGATGCCAAGGTCGGCCTTCATGGCGTCGTTGGGCAATGTGGTCATTTGTGTGACGGTGGAGGTTTTTGGATTCTTCCATTTCCAGGAGGGGTTTGGGTGAAGCAACCAACAAACACATCCGCTGAGAAAGGGGAGCATTGCTCCGGATGGGGATGGCTATGGGTTGCTTTGCCCACGAAGGCTGCGACTTTCAATAGGCATGGTCATTCTGAGCAGAGATGTAGATTGCGTTGTTGGTCTGGCGGTTGGCGGCAACAGCGGGGCTAAGGGCAGCATCGCAAGCGCTTTTCTGCTTTGATTTAGTGAGCTCCATGCAAGATGCTTGCTTCTCAAAGGCGTTCGTTTGTTGAGAGACGAAACCTGCCGCAGAAGTGGATCGAAACTGGCCTCCCAGGCGAAGAATCTAACCTCATGTCAGAAAGGTGTGGCTCTTCTGTATGCCAACAGGTTCCCGTGCAAGCGACTGGAAGCTACGCAAACCAGTTTTGCCACTGAGTTTCGACGCGCATCGGAGTCAGCCGGCTGACATCCATGGCTTTGGCTCCCAGGAAGATACAAGGCCTACGACCCTCATGCTATGGGCAGTGGTCGGCTTTGCTGCTTGTCTGCAGTGAGGTCTCATGGCTCTGCTTTTTGTTGCTCGGAATGTGCGGCAATTGGATGAGTTTGTCCGCACAAAGCAGATGCCTGCTGATTTCTAGCGTAGAGCCGGCAGAGGTGCGGAACTTTGAACAAAGCACATTTTAAACATATACTGGTTCGATCCACAAATGGTAAACACTGGCCTTTGCTTGCTCTAAGCCAAGACTCAGCTGGAATTATCCGCGCATAATTGTCCGACACCAACCCTCAACTCAGCAAAACCAAACCCTGTGCCAGCAGAGGCTCAGAAAGGGCGCATGCTACATCCACCGCAGAAGCCACTGCAGAAGCCATCCTCAAGTCACTTAAAGTCACCTAAAGTCCTTTGAAGTCAACTTTGTTCATGCGCCCGGGTTGCTTTTCACGCATGTATTTTTGAACCCGGCATGGTTGCTGTGGCGTGGCCATTTTGAATGTTTGCTTGTGTGTTTTGAGGCGGGTACAGTGATCGAGTCTGGTGTGATGTTGCTCAGGATGCAAGGGCGGGGCTAGGCGCCTGAAATGACGCGAGTTAGATTGTGTATGCTCAGCCCAGTGCCTAAAGGCCCTCCCAGTGTCAGCCCTGAGCATGTTGTGAATATCAGCGTTCTTGGTACAGTGATCAGCTGGTGCTATTTTGCTCACCCCCGAGTTTCGTGGCTTTCTTGCTTTTTGGGACGACGATTCTGGTGCCAAGCCAAAAGAACGAGGGTCCTTTTTGCGCTCAGGAAGTGAGGCAGTAGCTAAAGCTTGGGTTTTTCTTCGGCCAGTGAACTCGTGCGCGCAAGCCGAGGCTGGGATGTGGGTGACCTTAGTGGTGACCTTTGTGCCCCCACGCATCGGCTTCGCTCGCACGTTCTGTCTCATTGTGGCAGGGAAGGTGCGGCGCTTGGTCTAGACTGGGTCCAGAAAAGGTCGATTCAGGTTT
>CAUJNA010003328.1:973664-1006164 GCA_963377175.1 Effrenium voratum
AAATGGAGTTTTGGTTGGTTTGCGTGGTGTCCAGAAGGCCGGCCACGGGAAACTTTACAGGCAGCTGGCGAAAAGAGTTTGCTGCGCATTTGGTTCATTTTCTGATAACAATTCAGGGATGGTGTCTTACACCATGTATTTGCTTGATGAGTCTTTTTATTGCTTGGGTTCATTTGTTTGTTTGTTTGGTTTGGCCTGGTTTGGTTTGGTTGCTCGCCCAGTCCCCGCTACTTTGGCCAAAATTCTTAGAATCCGGTACCAAGCTTGGGCGTTCCAAGAGCTGTATCAAACCTGGTGCCCTAGGGTTCAATGGCCAGAGTAGCAAGTGGGTGGTTCGCAAAACTGGTTGACCCATACAAGTTTTTTGGTTTCCCTTTGACCCACAACAAGGGTCAATGGTTTGCTTGTGGCTTCCCTTTAACCAACCTCAAGAAGGGTAGCCTCAGAAAAGGCACATCCAAGTCACCGGCAGCTCAGTGGGCCACTTGCTGCGGCCATCGGTCATGGCACGCTGGAAGCGTGGGCAGATCAGCCCGCCTACAGGCAAGGGTCGAAGAGTACCTTTTTCGGAGTGGTGCTAAAGGGACGCCAACAGGAAACCGACCAGTTTGGAGGGTCTCCTATTTGGGTGTGGCTCAAAAATGGGGGTCCAAACTGGAACCCTGGAAAGTAGAATCATAGAAAGATAGACTAAAACCTGCGAAAACCCAGCTGTTTCATTGTGAGCCACACTCATTTTAGGACACACCCATACTTTTGTGGACAAGATGACGCACACATACTCAGGTGTCTTTGGCATTGCCTACGCCAAATGGGGTCGAGGAGGATTATTTAGCGTGGCAGAGGAAGATGCTGTCTACTTGCCAGTTCTAGACAGTTTTGGCTGCATGCTTCGAGCCCCGAATGTTCTTCGGAGCCTAAGCAGAGAGCCATTTGGTAGTTGGTTTGCATGAAATCAAACATCACATCACATATATGATTCAACCGTTTGTGGAGATTGAGATGGTGCTGTATTTGAGAAATTATTTTGAAAAAGGGTCTTGCACAATCTATGTCACCTAAAATCCACAAGCTTGTCAAAATGCTTCTGGAACGAACATGTTTGTTTCTGCTTGTTGGAGGTTGAATGGCTCTTGAGCGTTGTCAGGCTCTGTAGTGGAGATGCCACTGCCCGCCTCTCGGCGAGGTGTGCGGGATACCAGTTTTGTCCTGACATTTGTCGTACATGTAGACCTTGTTTGGCGCCTTCTCCCACCTTTTGCATCTCAGCTATGCCCCAGCCGTAGATTATCCGCTTGCCCAGCCAAAAGTTGACAACTCTTCCGCTGAATCAGTCTGAAATCCCACGCTTGACACGTCCATCTCCGAGACGCAAAATAGAGTGTAGGATTTCTGTTTACTGTAAATGACCTGGTTGAGGCGAATGAGATTGAATAAATCAATGAGAGACTTGGAATGACTGCCATATGCGCAGCCAAGAGGGGTTGAGATCAGTTTTTCAGATGTGCAGCCAGACTTGGAAAAGGCGGATCCAGGCCAACTGAGGGAAGGGCAACTCGTTGTGATGGACTCACCGTCCAAACTTTGGAGACCTGGTCTTCATTTGTTGATTTGCCTGCACAAAGCCGGCTGATGCCACTCATTTCCACCGTCTCGCCATCCTGCGGCGTCGGGCAAAGGCACTCAGTTGCCACGCAACAAGGTACTGAGTGCGGTTGCCTGTTGAATGGTTACCAGCTTCGATGCACGCAGCCGAGGATGTGGAAGTGCCAGAGCTAGAGCTGTTGATGCTTCTTGGCTCGCGACCGTCGTGCTGGTGGCCTCATGTCAGTGCTTCTGTTGATACTCTGAGAATCAGCCCTGAGTACGGCGTCACGCCAAATATCTTTCGATCAGTAGCCCTTTTGCAGAACCAGAACTAGCTTTACCAAAGATGTGGGGGGCAAGCCAACCACGACAAACGTGTACCAGATGTGCATTCTCACTTGCTTATGCTCCATAATCTGACGCATAGACGTGCATACTGAACACAGAAGTCGGCGTGTGGCACGCGCGCATGCAAGCCCCTGGCACTGGCCGGTCCAAGGACGTACTACTGCTTGCTGCAAGATGCGCGGCAGGAGCTTAGATTTGTTGGTTTGCCGCATTTGCACCCTACGGGCATCGCTGAAACTGGGATGTCGGGCTATTGCTCTTAAGTGCCAACGCATGTGTTGGCTTGCTTTGGGCGAAGCGCGGTAGCTATAAGTTTGGCCTTGCGTACGACATGAATTTGTGATGGAAGCAATCGCATAATGCGTACGGATTTTATTAGGTTTTTGTGTGTGAAGCCCTGCATGGAAACCGAAAGCTAGATGTTGTGGTGTGGAACTATTTGGATGAGGTTGGCCCTGAAACACATGTCAGAGCAAACATCCGTATATGTTGTTTGTTTCATGCTAAAGCAAACTTCCCGCATACTCGAGTCAAAGTGGACGGCCTGCAAGCTTGATTCAACGGAAGCGAGCCAACAATGTCCAACAAAGGTAAGGCTACGCGTTCTGATACATTTGGGTCTCAGGTTGAAATGTCTCGTTTGGTCGCAACTCTTATCGATTCGGAAACTACGGCAGGACCTCCGTCACGGTGTGGATGACGGAGTTGCAGTTGATGTGCCTGACTGGGCAGCGGATCTTTTGATGGACAGCTGGGTCCTCAGGTAGTATGGATCGCTGGATTGATTTTGTAGCTTGCCGTATGCCAGTGCAGCAGGAGAAGCCCCAGACAGCTATTTAATTCTAGAGTCCCTTAGAGGGGGTGGGGCTTCTCTAAGGCTCCCGAAGCTAAGGAACCCTAAGGATCCCCAACCTTAAGGCTCTCAACTACCCACCCCCCTTGTACCTACCCCCCCTTCAGGATTCCATAATTTTCACCAAGAACTGGTATCTTCGTTGCCTCTGCTAGTCACACCTGGGTTGACTTTACAGCTCATATGGTTGGGATCCTGGGCTCTCCCTGCATCTCTTGAGGCTTTTGGACAGCTGCGCGGGTGCAGGCACTGGTGGATTCAGCAGCCTGGCCGACAGTTCGGGCAGAGCCAGATCAGCTTTCATTGGTGGCAGTTGCGTCATCCTCATGTTCTTTCGCAGGGTTTTGAGTACAAACCTCAAGTGCCGCCCCAGCCCCGCCCAGTAGCGCGCCGTTTGCATCATGGCTCGGTGTTTCCTGATGGCCTTGGTCCTTGCAGTTGGCGCCGATGCCCGCCACTGCCTCTACGACAACATGGGATCACTGCAAAGCTGTGGGCGTGGTTGCTTCAGCCGACCTAGTGCGACACAGGCCTTTTGCGTGTCTGGCTGTTTGTCCGGCAAAGGTGTGAGCGGGGGCTGCTCGCGGTGCTTGGGCAACGGCTTCACATGTGCCCTGCGCTCATGCCGCTCGTCTTGCTCGGCAGGCCTCTCAAACTCCCGCTGCACAAGTTGCATTGCCTCGAGCTGTGGGCTCTGCGCCGGCGCCACGAAATCGGCAGCGAACGAGACGGAGGCCATCGAGTCCATGGCTGAGGTGCTGGTTGCCGTGCAGTCAGAGGAGTCCTCCAAGAACCTGGGCAAGCCTGAGGAGGAGGCAAAGCAGACCGAGAAGACCGAGGAGGCTGAGGCGACGCTCAAGGTGCAGAGCGCGGGCTGCTACGAAAACCAGGGACTTCTGAAGACCTGCGGCACTAAGTGCTTCTCTGACCCTGCGCGGGGACGCTGTGCCACCCGATGCTTGAAATCCCGAGGCATGAGCTCAGGCTGCGCGGAGTGCTTCGGTCACAAAGTGGACTGCACCATCAAGAACTGCTTGAGCAACTGCATGTCCAACAGCTATTCTCCAGCCTGCACGTCTTGCGTCAGGTCCAAGTGCGGCCGCTGCAACGCAGAGAAGTCTGCCGCCTCTGATGAGTTCCTTGCTGAGATTGCAACTGCGGCTGTTGGCCAGGGTGAGGAGGCAGAGGTCTATCCCTGAACTCCATGAGGCACTTTCCGTTAGTTGCATCTTCACTTTTGAATGTTCGAGGCTGGCAGGCCTTGATCTGGCTTCGAATCTAGCTCAGGACAGGCTGCACAGAGAAACATGTTGATATAGCTTTTGTGCAGCCTGACGCCTGGCTCTAGCAAGCGGTGCAGCTGCATGAGGCGAAGGGGTCTTTGCTGAATTGTGGAATTCAATGTGTCGCGCAGCTCGCTCGACACACGTGCCGAAAGTGCACGAAAACAGCATGACAGCATGTTGAGTTTCTTTGCAATTTCGTTCATTGAATTGTGAGTGAGCAAGGCTGCACACATCGCTCCTATGAAAGTATTGTAGCCGCCGTTCCTTCCCTGCAAGTGTCACTTTTGGCTGTTTGTTTGGCGAAATGTAGAAAGGATAGATATTGACAATAGGATCTTGCACGGTCAAGAGTTCGGCGTCGTGGATCATTAGCAGGAATGCAGATTGCAGATCACGTGCTTTTGCGAAAAACCATCGCGGCAGGGCTTTGAGTACAAACCTCAAGTGCCGCCCCAGCCCCGCCCAGTAGCGCGCCGTTTGCATCATGGCTCGGTGTTTCGTGATGGCCTTGGTCCTTGCAGTTGGCGCCGATGCCCGCCACTGCCTCTACGACAACATGGGATCACTGCAAAGCTGTGGGCGTGGTTGCTTCAGCCGACCTAGTGCGACACAGGCCTTTTGCGTGTCTGGCTGTTTGTCCGGCAAAGGTGTGAGCGGGGGCTGCTCGCGGTGCTTGGGCAACGGCTTCACGTGTGCCCTGCGCTCATGCCGCTCGGCTTGCTCGGCAGGCCTCTCAAACTCCCGCTGCACAAGTTGCATTGCCTCGAGCTGTGGGCTCTTCGCCGGCGCCACGAAATCGGCAGCGAACGAGACGGAGGCCATCGAGTCCATGGCTGAGGTGCTGGTTGCCGTGCAGTCAGAGGAGTCCTCCAAGAACCTGGGCAAGCCTGAGGAGGAGGCAAAGCAGACCGAGAAGACCGAGGAGGCTGAGGCGACGCTCAAGGTGCAGAGCGCGGGCTGCTACGAAAACCAGGGACTTCTGAAGTATTGCCAGGCCAGGTGCATCCGTTCTGGTGCCCCGGGAAAATGTTCCACCGAATGTTTGAATTCGCGAGGCACGAGCTCGGGCTGCGCGGCGTGCTTCGGTGATAGGTTTGATTGCACCATCTTACGCTGCTGGAGCAATTGCAGGTTCAGCAGCTATTCTCCAGCCTGCACGTCTTGCGTCAGGTCCAAGTGTCCCAGCTGCAATGCAGGCTCTGAGAAGTTAATCGCTGAGACTGCGACGGCGGCTGTTGGCAAGACGGAGGCAGAGGTTTATCCCTGAGCTCCCTGAGACACTTTCCACTTGCATCTTTCACTTAGCTTTTAGGCAACAGCTGCACAGAGAAACATGTTGACATAGCTTTTGTGCAGCCTGACGTCTGACTCTAGCTAGCGGTGCAGCTGCATGAGGCGAAGGCGTCTTGATGGAATTGTGGAATTCAATGTGCGCAGCTCGGCACACGTACTGAAAGCGCACGAAAACAGCATCACAGCATGGCGTATGGCAGGGATTATAGGGATTGACGCTGCAGTTTGTTCATTGACTTGTGAGCATTGCTGCCTTTGAAAGTATTGGCTGTTGCTCCCCTGTGTCCCTACGTCAAATCTTACAAGTGCCATTGTTGGCTGGTGGTGTGAGCATTGTGTGATCCTATGGCAGAATTTTGAGTACAAAGCTCAAGTGCCGCCCCAGCCCCGCTCAGTAGCGCGCCGTTTGCATCATGGCTCGGTGTTTCGTGATGGCCTTGGTCCTCGCAGTTGGCGCCGATGCCCGCCACTGCCTCTACGACAACATGGGATCACTGCAAAGCTGTGGGCGTGGTTGCTTCAGCCGACCTAGTGCGACACAGGCCTTTTGCGTGTCTGGCTGTTTGTCCGGCAAAGGTGTGAGCGGGGGCTGCTCGCGGTGCTTGGGCAACGGCTTCACATGTGCCCTGCGCTCATGCCGCTCGGCTTGCTCGGCAGGCCTCTCAAACTCCCGCTGCACAAGTTGCATTGCCTCGAGCTGTGGGCTCTGCGCCGGCGCCACGAAATCGGCAGCAAACGAGACGGAGGCCATCGAGTCCATGGCTGAGGTGCTGGTTGCCGTGCAGTCAGAGGAGTCCTCCAAGAACCTGGGCAAGCCTGAGGAGGAGGCAAAGCAGACCGAGAAGACCGAGGAGGCCGAGGCCACGCTCAAGGTGCAGAGCGCGGGCTGCTACGAAAACCAGGGACTTCTGAAGACCTGCGGCACTAAGTGCTTCTCTGACCCTGCGCGGGGACGCTGTGCCACCCGATGCTTGAAATCCCGAGGCATGAGCTCAGGCTGCGCGGAGTGCTTCGGTCACAAAGTGGACTGCACCATCAAGAACTGCTTGAGCAACTGCATGTCCAACAGCTATTCTCCAGCCTGCACGTCTTGCGTCAGGTCCAAGTGCGGCCGCTGCAACGCAGAGAAGTCTGCCGCCTCTGATGAGTTCCTTGCTGAGATTGCAACTGCGGCTGTTGGCCAGGGTGAGGAGGCAGAGGTCTATCCCTGAACTCCATGAGGCACTTTCCGTTAGTTGCATCTTCACTTTTGAATGTTCGAGGCTGGCAGGCCTTGATCTGGCTTCGAATCTAGCTCAGGACAGGCTGCACAGAGAAACATGTTGATATAGCTTTTGTGCAGCCTGACGCCTGGCTCTAGCAAGCGGTGCAGCTGCATGAGGCGAAGGGGTCTTTGCTGAGTTGTGGAATTCAATGTGTCGCGCAGCTCGCTCGACACACGTGCCGAAAGTGCACGAAAACAGCATGGCAGCATGGCAGGGATTGACTCTGCAATTGTGTTGTTTTGATTTGTGAGCATTGCTGCCTTTGAACTAGTTCGCTGTAGTTCCCCTCTCTCCCTACATCAAGACTTGAAAGTGGCATTGTTGGTTGGTGGTGTGAGCATTGTGTGATCCTATGGCAGAATTTTGAGTACAAAGCTCAAGTGCCGCCCCAGCCCCGCCCAGTAGCGCGCCGTTTGCATCATGGCTCGGTGTTTCGTGATGGCCTTGGTCCTCGCAGTTGGCGCCGATGCCCGCCACTGCCTCTACGACAACATGGGATCACTGCAAAGCTGTGGGCGTGGTTGCTTCAGCCGACCTAGTGCGACACAGGCCTTTTGCGTGTCTGGCTGTTTGTCCGGCAAAGGTGTGAGCGGGGGCTGCTCGCGGTGCTTGGGCAACGGCTTCACGTGTGCCCTGCGCTCATGCCGCTCGGCTTGCTCGGCAGGCCTCTCAAACTCCCGCTGCACAAGTTGCATTGCCTCGAGCTGTGGGCTCTGCGCCGGCGCCACGAAATCGGCAGCGAACGAGACGGAGGCCATCGAGTCCATGGCTGAGGTGCTGGTTGCCGTGCAGTCAGAGGAGTCCTCCAAGAACCTGGGCAAGCCTGAGGAGGAGGCAAAGCAGACCGAGAAGACCGAGGAGGCTGAGGCCACGCTCAAGGTGCAGAGCGCGGGCTGCTACGAAAACCAGGGACTTCTGAAGACCTGCGGCACTAAGTGCTTCTCTGACCCTGCGCGGGGACGCTGTGCCACCCGATGCTTGAAATCCCGAGGCATGAGCTCAGGCTGCGCGGAGTGCTTCGGTCACAAAGTGGACTGCACCATCAAGAACTGCTTGAGCAACTGCATGTCCAACAGCTATTCTCCAGCCTGCACGTCTTGCGTCAGGTCCAAGTGCGGCCGCTGCAATGCAGAGAAGTCTGCCGCCTCTGATGAGTTCCTTGCTGAGATTGCAACTGCGGCTGTTGGCCAGGGTGAGGAGGCAGAGGTCTATCCCTGAACTCCATGAGGCACTTTCCGTTAGTTGCATCTTCACTTTTGAATGTTCGAGGCTGGCAGGCCTTGATCTGGCTTCGAATCTAGCTCAGGACAGGCTGCACAGAGAAACATGTTGATATAGCTTTTGTGCAGCCTGACGCCTGGCTCTAGCAAGCGGTGCAGCTGCATGAGGCGAAGGGGTCTTTGCTGAATTGTGGAATTCAATGTGTCGCGCAGCTCGCTCGACACACGTGCCGAAAGTGCACGAAAACAGCATGACAGCATGTTGAGTTTCTTTGCAATTTCGTTAATGTTTGTGGCTTTGCTTTTGTCACGGGGAAGCATTCAAGGAACGTTTCCGCATGCTTGCACCAACAGCATGCACTGCACATACCCTGACTTTCCTAGTTTTTATTTTTGCAATGCGCAGACGCCGAGTTCGCGAAATTTTGGTCAACCGCACCAACTTGCAAACGGGCTTCGGCTTGCGATCAACTGTTCGGCGATTCACATCGGGCTGGGGACTTCTCCCAGGTGGGCAGCCCTAGCTCACTGGAGCCAGATTTGCAGGCCACTGAGAGGAGTGTTGCCAAGCGCGTCAGATTTGCCGGGCCCAGGCAGACAGTTGCCTTGCTGCAAGCTTGCCTCAAGACTTTAGGCCCTTTAGGCATAGCAGTGATTGGACTAAAGTTTGCTGCTTCGGGGGTATGTCGAGGCCAGAACCTTTTGCAGGGATGCTATCAGCCGCTTTAGTTTGATGGAAATGCGTTTTGGCAAGGCCCGAAGACCTTGTGGCAAGATTCTGAAATGTGGTAAGGGGGAGGGGTCAAGGGAAAAAAGTATGAAAAAAGAGTCAAGGGAGAAAGCATCAAACGTGCACTGACACTCAGCATTGCTTAGTAGCGCTTTGTAAGGGCTAGTGCACCCTACTGAGAACTCCAGGCTCAGCAAAGAAAACATGGCCACGCCTGGGTGTGTTTTGCGCCTATGACGCCTTGCTGAGCGGTGTTGAGCTCTACTGAGGGCTACTCAATGCTATTGAGTGCTACTGACAGCTTCTGAGTGTTCCAGAGTGCTACCCAGCGCGCGGGTTTCGATTGCGCGTTTTAGACAAGCGACACTGGGCGAAACACCGTGATTTGGTCCATTTGACCCCCCCCCCTGACCCCTCCCCCTTATATAACAACCTATCAAAAATTACACGGGAGGGGTTACGCAGGTTCTGGTCCATGTTTCCACATAACAGGGTTCCATTTAGGTACCGTTTTTTTGAGCCACAGCCATATGGCTAGTAGTTCCCATTAGTCTGCATCATGATTTGCGGTTCATCTTGTGCACGTGTGTTGCTTTCGATTCAGGGTTTGCAAAGTCCCAGAGAGCAAAGGGATGTGCTCTGTGCCATCGAGGTGTGCGATCTAGATATGCCATGACGTTCTGAAGGCAAACACAGCTCATGCCGGAGATGTGCCATGCCCATTTGTTTGTGAATGGGCTGTGTCGAAGTTGGTGTTTGCAGAACTGGCTGGTTTGTGCCTGCCCTAGTTTCAGCAAATGGGAGCCCACGTACCATGCCATGAGCATGGTGATTTGGGTTGCTGCACTGTCCTGATGAACATATGTAGTGGCGTTTGTTCTTTTGAGTTTCTATCTTGCCAGGCCATGCACGATGTGGAGCCAGATGCCAGCCCAGGGTGCGCCCGAGCGGGTTACAGCCGTTTGTGGTAGGAGGTTTTCTGCAAAATCTTTTCTGTGGTGGCGTCGGTTACTTTGGGCCCGCCAAGCTCGATCAGCGTGGCACCGCCTCATTTCGCTCGTTAGGCTTGGGCCAGAGCCGCAGCCGGAGCCAGCGCTGCCAGAGCCAGCGCGGTCAGAGCCAGCGCGGTCAGAGCCAGCGCGGGCGCCGCCGCAGCCTGCACGGCGCAAGGATCGAAGAAAGTACACCAGCCGGCCAGCACCAGCCAGTCGCAGATTTTGATTCTGGCTGTCATGAGTTCTTGTTTTCCTAGTGGGCCAGTCGCTTGGGTTTTCCTGGGCCATTCGCTTGGGAGGTACTATGGTAGGTTTCCACTTGAGGCAGATCTTTGGCGTTGCAGCTAGTCATGACCCTTCAGGGCCCATGCGCTGCTTTGCTGGCTCAGCCTGGTTTAATCTGGTGCCTTTGCGTGGCAATCCATCGATGTGTGATGGCTTGGCTTGAAAGTCCTGTACGGCAACATCTGTGAGTTTCGCCCTGCGGCCCAACTGGCGCATTGAGGCGTTGAGATGTACCCCATCCACTAGCTTGGAATCTGACTGGGGACAAATCCGCCCTGTGCAGGAGGCTCGCTGGGGCCGCTGCATGGCCCCCTGGTGCAGGGGCCTGGCAATGCAGCCAGTGCTTGGCAGCCGAGGCGCGGTAGCTGCGGTAGCAATGCCCTCGTTCATGTTGGGAATCATTGCAAGCGGAAGGTTGCCGCTCGGGCAAGCGTTTTTCCTGCTGTTTAGGCGGACCATGTTGTTTTTGTTGTTGTTTTTGCAGCAGTAGCTACAAGCGGGCGGCACCTCAGGCCATACGATTGATATCCCTGATGCAAGCTGCTTAGACAGAATAACAGAACTGTGCTGCATGCGTTCACTCACAGCACGGGATGCAAATACATGGCTCGCTCTCCGCATGTTAATAAAAGTCCACTGATTTCAAGACACAGGGCTTCTCATGCTCTTCGCCCGTCGAGGCCCCTTCCTGCTTTGTTCTGCCAAGCGGGGCTGTCGCTTCAAGAAGGAGCCATGGCAGGGTGCCTGCGGACGGCCAAATCTGCAAGCAACTAGGGTGCAAGGCAATCAATATGCCTATTTTGTAGCAAACTCACCCAGAGGCTACCCGCGATCTCATCATGTTTAAGGTTGTGTACTTGGGATCCAATTCTTACTTCAGGTTGTGGAATAGAGAAATGCAAATAGCATTGCTTTCACATACTGGCATCGATGTCCCTCCTTTCCGAGCTACAGAATTTGCGGCTCGATTTTCACGAACAAGCAGGAGTCTCAGAAATTGCAACCAGCCATTTGAAGCGCCCGTGTCTTGTGAAACCCCAAGTGCCTCCAAACCATGGTGGATTTGCCTATGGATTTGCAAGATCCATGGTTTGAAGCCGGGTGAACGCCAAGTCCATGGCTTGCCGCGTGAAAATTGTTCGATGACTAGGCGCAAGTCGCACAGCTACCTGCAACCCCGCCATGATCCGTGCAGACTTTCTATACCCGACAATTGCAACCACATGTTGCCTGTGTTGCTTTTACGGCAAACTGGCCGCGTCCGTGAAACGAAAACCGGATGAGGGCCAATTCACCTAAGGGATGTGCTTGTGTCAAAGTAGGGGAAACCCCCCAACAAATGGCTTCCCACGGCCGTTTTGACTGGTCTCTGTAGCGAACGCATGTCATGGGACCCATCTAGCGGGGTATTTGGAGTGGCGAACAACCGAAACTAGCAAGACATTCAAAAGTAACACTCGGGGGAAAAATCACGGGGGCGCTGGACAGCAAGGGCCAGTCTCGTCCAACGCATTTCAGCTCGACACTCCAAAAGGAAGCCATTTTTCTCGGACAGGAGGAAGTGCCCAGAGCCTTAGTCGGTAGGAAGTGATCACCCAACAACTGGCTTCCCATGGCCGTCTCAACTGGGTTCAGTGTAGCGAACGCATGGGACCCATTTAGCGGAGGAAAGAGCCTTGGGGTGAAAACGAAAGGGGATCCCAGAGGAGCATCCCCCCCTAAAAATGGAACTGGGGGAGGGGGGTGACTTCTGCAATTCCATTTCTGACCCATTTTCCCTGGGAAGACTAGATCAATGGAATTGGGGGCCCCCCACCCCACCCCTACAGGAGAGGGGGTGACAGGAGCTCTCACCTGCGCAGTGGCGGACTTTGCCCGCCGAGTGGCTGAAGTACTGGCCAGCCTCCTGGGTCTGAGGACTCAGATCAGAGCTGGCTGAAAATGGCTCCTTTTCTTTTCAGCTGCCCTTCCGACCAAGGTCAACATGGAACTCTCAATAACAAAGCCCAAGCTTGAAGCAATCGAAGGCATGAAAATCAAGAGATGTGTATGTGATAGATTGTGGGTACTTCTGATTGCGCTGGTTTCCTTTATCAAGGTACCCCGGGAACTCCCGAGGTCTGCAGGAAGCCGTGCCTGTTGCGTTGTGTTTTCGCTTTTTCGTTGCCCTTTAGCATCGTTGACAGCGAAAACCAAAGGACCATATGTTAACCTGCTTGGGCACCCATGTGAGAATACTGACGGGTCCGGGTCTGTCCCTGCCTTTGACTGCTACAAGCTTTGCTCAAGTTCCAGGGTGTCCAAAATGTTTGGTCAAGCCATGTGACATGTAGGCAGCATTCGATTCGGGCCCTTGTATGATCTAGGTTTTGAAGGTGACAGCCAGCAAGAACTTAAGATTACCCTCCCACCAATTAACGTGGAACCTGGCATCAGCATGTCGTGAAAGCATAGCTTTTTTTCGGCGCAGGCCGGCGTGAAGCCGTGGCTCCGACCATTCAGGCCGGACTTGGCAGCCGGAATGGGAAACACATGGCGCCGACCCCGAAGCCGTAGACGGAAGAGACATGCAGAGACATTCCTTGGAGCAGGTCCCAGGCTGTTATAGAGCATATCCACTTCGGTCGAAGCAGACGCGGAAGCATGCTCACGATGTAACCTTAGGTTCTTGGTTTTGGCCGCTTGGCCAATCACCCATGTGACTGTCTGCAACCATCCAGCATGGTTGTGGGAGATAATTAGGCTTTTAGGGCCATTCTCTGTGACACCCCATCTCAAGTGACAAAGAAGTCATGGGACGGAGGAACCCAATGTTGGTATCACAGACAGTTGTTTTTCTTTCCCACGACCATGACCGGCATGGTGACACAAATTATCGCATATTGCTTTGGCAGGCTTGATAGCGCAAAGTGGCACAGCTTTTGTGCTTATGTAGTGGAATAGATGGAAGTTAACAAAGGGTGGGCCACAATTCATGGCACATAGTGAGAATTGCGTTTTTGTCCTTGCTTTCTTGCGAAGGGTTGGTCCAAGGACAAGCACAGTGAAAGAAACCGGCTATGTTACCCTCCCAGCAATTAACATGGAACCTGACAGGGGGTCCATGCTAATTAGTGGAAGGGTACCTGGACCATGGTGCTTTTCAAGGGTTTGGACTGCGCGAGGCCAGTTGCGTCGCTGGGGGCCTCCAAAGTACGCCGAGCACCGCGGCCGCGACGGATCTCCCGATCACTGGCTGTGCAGGCAAACGGAATCGAGTTCACTCGTCCGTTGCCATGAGTCCTTTGGCAATCTTGCTGCGCTAGACCTGTGTCAACCTGTTATTGAATGCATAGAAACATTTGGCATCCATTAAACCACGCGAGGTAAAAGGGGTTCGCCATCATTAATTTGAGAAAGCCCACATCAGGCACTCCCAAATGTCACTTGGTGAATCGAAGGTTGAACTTTTTGGGTAGACCATTTCGGTGCTAAATACAAAGTTCAGACTTGTTTTGGCCAATCCACGCAGGAAGTGAGTCTCTAAGATTTGGAGAAGTACTTTCCATCAAGAACTGTCCATCGCATCATGTGCGAGAACTATTACTCGTTTTCAAGAAGGGTTCGCAGAAGGATTGCTTGTCCCTACGTTTTCACATGTCCGCAACGGCCGCCATTAAAGCTCTGAAACCAATCCCACTGCTTCCTGTCAGGCTATAGACGCTTTGACAATTCGACAGCTTGATGTAGCGTGCTAAATCCTCCGGCTAGCTTCCAAGATGGTTGAAGGGAAGGACCAATGCGCTGCCCCAAAAATCGAGAACATTGAATGGCATCAGCTGTCCAGAAGCCTATGTCATATCTATGCTTCCTATTAAAAGCATCCAGCCCTTTGGCTGCTGACCCAGTTTCCTGGGAATCCCTCGCCAGGCATCGCAAGGCGTTGCAACTCAAGACACGCAAGAGCCTCCCGGCTTAAAGATGGTCGATGCACATGTGCGGGCAGGGCATGTTCAAAAGAGCTGTCTCAACAGCAAAGCATTGATGTACCCACTAAGTGCTATGCTTCTCAGTCAGCCCTGATTGCCAACGTTCTGATTTGAGCGACGCCTCACTTTGACAGCATGAGAGCGATGCAAGCGCCCATAGCATTCCGACAGAGGGACCGGGATGCTTTCCTCGCCAAGTTCTTAGGTTTCCACCGTCCTTGTCACAGGCCAGCGATGGAGCCTAGGCTGAGTTTGAATTTTGCTGGATTGTTGTGGGGTGGTGGCACAACTGCTTCCCTGCTCCTTCCAGGCAGAAGTCAAACGGAAGAATGTAGAATCAGGAGCTGCTTGAACGGTGTTTGGTCAAGAATAGAAGCTTCTTGGACGGCTTTTCACGCTGTTTCTGCAAGTGGTATTCTGTTAGATGTTTACATCCGTGAAGCAATCAGGCAGCTAGGATTCCAACTGAAAAGGCCACTGCAATTCACAGTGGCCTGCGGCGACCTGCCGCCTTGCCAATGAATGTGCGCGTCTTAGTTTCCAAAATGCAAGCTGCGCCAAAGACCCGCGTGACGCAATATCAAATCATGCGACAGGTCCAGTGCTGGAATTTGTTGCTTAGCTTTCATGCGAGGGAAGAAGACAATCTACGGCACGAGGGTTCGCGAGCACTGTTATTTGCAATTGATGACGGTCGAGCAAGATTTTCCCAACTACTAGCAGCCATGGACTATCTTGAACGTATTCACAGGAGGTCTAGCTCTTTGTTGCCGCTGCCGCTGCTGCTGCCTCCACCGCTGCTGCCGCCTCCACCGCTGCTGCTGCTGCGGCTGCTGCTGCTGCTGCTGCTGGCAGCCCAAAGTGGGGACAGTAGGTGTTTCTGAATGTTGCTGCGGCATATTGTCACCCAGGCTGTATATATTCGCGCGCCGTGGGATGACCCAGTCCTATTTCATTGCTTGGGTGCTACTTTTCGTGGAATGTGCCAGGTGCAATCAATCACCCGTGGGTTGTCCGTCCAGTGCTTCACTTCGTCCCACAGAAATCAGGGCCAATGCAGTGTCAGTTGTCATGCAACGTATCACTTAGTGAGTCACCGCCCTCCTGCACTCAAAGAGCTGATCTGTATGTGCATATCTTGCGGTGATCACGAGCCTCAGCACAGGCTACCAAATATCAATCGACCAAGACGGCAGAGCCTCGCTGCGATTTGTCAGGTTCTAGATCTCCCTTGGTCTCAGATAGCTTCCAGGAAAGAGACCGCGTCAGACGTTCTGAGTTTGAAGCCAAAGCCTTCAATCGAGTAACGCGGAGAGTTTGATTTCCGATGTGCCATGGCGGATCCCAGCGTTTTGCGAGCAGAGCTGCCCCAGCCCCAGTGCACTTGCGCCGTGTTTGCGAGCAGAACTGTATTGGCTTGAGAGAGTTGGTGCCATTTGTTGCTGTGTTCGTTCGTTTGTTTGTTTGTTTCTTTGTTTGTTTCTTTGTTTGTCTCTGAGCGAGTTGCTGCCATGTTCACTGTTTGGCTTCGGCCTTGGACACGTGCTGGCTGTCGCCCTCACAGCCAGGAGCAGAGAGAGTTCAGGCAAAAGAAGGAAAGACAGCTTGGAAGTGCCTGTGCACATGAGGAAACTGGTGAACCATATGTTTTGCGTTTCGAACATCGACTTTGCAGCTAGAAGGCGAGCGTTTCGCGGCAAGCAATCTGCCGGGTTTGGCCTCGGTGTGTTGGAAGTTCTGGAGGGATGCCATGACCCTTGCTGCCCTTGCTCAATATTCAAGCAGGGATCAGGCAGCCTGCTGGATCTGCAGCCACACTTGTCCCAGAACATGTCAGTCGGGCTGGTGTTTTGGGATCCTGGGTGAGGGGAGCGGGTATGGGCCGATCTTTCTTGGATGAATCCTTAAGCTTTAACTTGGGAACACATGACATGGCATTTCATACAAGCCAACCCACATGAAGCGTCACTGGTTGAACTTCTAGCCACTCAGGCTGCGACGCCTCAAAGAGGGCGAGAGCTGCTGGAGCCCTAGTTGAGATGATTTGGTTAGATTTGCAGAATTTGATGGGTTGACTCCCCTCTCCACCCATCACTCTACGGGGGTCCTACAGAGCCCTCAAAGGATACATGTGTAAACTTGATTAAGCTTGAGCTTTTTGAGGGAAAAGCAGTTTGTCTGAGAACCAACATATTTCAGCCATTCAATCTGAGACGTGAGGGTATCCCGGTACATTCTCAACCTTGTTGCCAGTCATCCACTTGGCCTTTGCCTTTGTTCCCCAACCTTCCATCCCTATCATGCAGAGCTGATTGCTTGCCAGTCATCCCTTTTTTGTGGTTGAACTCGGCTTGATCCCTCTTTTTGTTTTTTCGGTCGAAGGGCTTGTTCCAGTTCCGTTGGCTAAGGCCGCTTGGTGCTGGGCCCCTGCCCAGCAGAACTTTTGGCGGATGAGGCGGGATGCCCAAAGTGCAATTCATCCCCAGCCCCTATGGAATTGGGGGAGGGGGGTGACCCCTGGAATTCCATAGGTTCCATTTCCTTTGTAAGGGGAAGATAGCTAGAATTGCGGACGCTTCTCCCTGAGAAGAATGCGTCTTCCTGCCAGAACACCAGCTTGCCTCGGGTATATATTGCTATGTGTCATGTTGCCATACCAATGTGTGCCTAGCAGCTAGCAGGCTTGCTCACCGCAACTAAGAAGCTTTGCCACAATTTGCCGCATGCAACATGTCGTCAAATAGAACTTTCTGATGCCTCGACTTTTGGTTTTCACCAACCTGCGTCCTGAGTAGCTTTTGCCTCGCCCAAGCACCAAAACCACATCAGCAGCTTTGAACCTTCTGCGAAGGTTCAGGGGCGGCATTTCATTGAATGACTTTCAGCGCCAGCATTCCCGGCCCTTGTTACGGGATCACAATGCGCACCGCATCAGCCAACCACGCTTCTCAACATCACCAGGGCATGCGTTTCCACCGTTTGAGACCTGCAGGTAGACTTAAATGCAGGGGCGTCCCCTTTTTTTGGGAACATCACCCCCCTCCGGAAAGTATTTGCGTCTACCTTTGGGTCGTAAACTGCGTCACTTTGCCGGGCGTCCCAAACACCTGCACGCCAGGAGTTGATGCTCAAGTGTTTGGAGTTCAACGCCTACGTCGTTGAACTTCGCCTACTTATCAGGTGTGTGCAAGGTGTGCGCAAGTTACCTGAGACTCCGGAGTAAGTTGAAGTTGCGTCGGTTGATTGTTTTTTCTGCCAGAGGGCGTCCAGTGCAACGATATCCGAGCACCCGGACAGCACATGCCATCTGGTGCCAAGGAGTACCTGCCAGCCGAGCTGCTCGAAAAGAGGGAAATATGGCTGCGAGCAGCCAAGCAGCAGCTCGGAAGGGCAAAAAGAGCCCGGAAATATCGGGGTTTGTTTACCCCCATGAACTACAACTCATCAAGCATCATGCATCCCAAGCAAGCCGTTGGAAACAGCAACATGAGACCGTAACGCTTTTTGGAAAATCATGAGGGGGCAAAAGCATAGTGTCAACTGGCCATGTAGCGAGAGGTTATTGTATCACAAACAGTTTGAATATTAAAACAAATGCTCGGTGTTTCTCTAAAGCTCTCGGCAGCTTGTTGTTTTGCATGGAAGCCAAGGTGCTTGTTGTGCATCCAATTCATTGGTTACTCGGCTCGGTGCTCAGGAACTTCAATGTCTTGAGGCGGTGCTCCAGCCTTACACCGGGAGCGACTCACCTGGGGGCTGAGCAGTGTTGATATGATGTTTTTCTGCTGCGAATCCCCGGCCACCTTGTGAAGCCCTCCGATGTGCAACCCAGGAACTGATTGGGATCTGAGTGGAGTGCAGACGTTGGGCTGGGACAAACTTTGGGTCAATCCACTTGCATCCACTATGCATCCACTATGCATCCACTCACCCCGACTCCCGCCTCCAGCTCGCGGCTCGGCGGCTCGGCGGCTCGGCGCATGCTTTGAGTCTTTAAGGCCCGGCGCTGCTGCTTGATGACAAGGCAGGGGTGAGATGGCCATGGGCCAAGCGAGAACTGCCCTCTCAGACTGCCCGGCCTCGAGGCCTTCGTTTCCAGAGGGGTCCTGGATAGTCTGGGGGAGGGTACCTTTTCTGTCATGCAGAAGTCCAGAAACTTCTCGTGTGCTAGAGGGGGCGGTCGGTGGTTTTGTGGCCGTTCTGTTTAACACAGGCGAGCGGAGACTTCAATGAAATCAAAGCTGGCATGAGTCAGCTGCGTTCTCCTCGCACAAGAAGGGATGCCAGTGATGCCAGTGCATCAAAATTCAGAATCAAGCAAACTAACATGGTTCAGCTGAGTTTGAGCTCTTGACTCCTAAAGCATAGGGCAGGGGGGGTGCTGACATTGCTCGGTCCGTTGCTGGGTTTGCACCTGGAACGATAAGTTGCAGGGCAAAGTGTGATTGTTTGGAAGATCAACAGCAGCACGTTGCTTGTCCCAAAAAAAAACCTTTATCATGTCTGCAGGTTCTTGATGGAGAAACAGAAGCACCACTTGGACCAGCCATGCCAGCGTTGACAGCCCAGCAAAAAACATCTGCAGAGGAGTTTGCACTGCAGCTGGTCGAAGTGGAGCCCATGTCCCTGAAGTTCCTGAAGGGAAACGACAAGGAGGCCGCCGAAAGCGGCGAATCACGGCGTAGGTTTTCTGAGGCGTTTTTGGCGGAATCAAGAAGGCTTTGTCGCCAATTGCATCCCTTCGTCCTCAATCACCTGCCTTAAAAAAACAGTGAGGTGTTTCGTGGAACTGGCGAACAATGGCCTGCTTGCTTGGCTTTGCTGCGGCAGGATATTTTGTGCTGCCTGTCGAAGTGGTGCAACAGTTTTCCTCCACAGCTGAGGCTGTTTTGGGACTTGTTCGAGTTATTGCTGCGAGTTTAGCAGCATGTCAGAACAACACCCCCCACAAATGCTCATGAAACCGCGACTTTGAGCAAAACTGGGGCTGCAGAGTGTTTTGTTTTTTGTTGCTGGAAACATGTTCGGCACTGTTCTGCCACTTCAGCTGTCCTGCCCTGCCTTCCTTTGTTTGGCCGGGTGGCTTGGCAGGGCGCAGAAGCTGGGGGCTGGTAGTGTGTAATCACGGTTGGAACTGAAAAAATGCTGCTTGGTCGTGACATGAAGTTATCTCTAATTGGCTGAGGGGCACATGCATAGAATGCTCAGGTGGTGCTTCATGCTTTGGAGGGCTCAGGCCTCGCTCTGGAATTTGCAGATGATTCTTTGCGCCGCTTGGTTGCGTATTGCCGCAGAGTTCCGCAGAGCTTTAGCGTACGTTGACCTTTGTGGCAGTGCCCAAGTGTTTCTACATCTTTGCAATTTGACAACATGGCTTGCAAAGAGTCAGATGCCCACTTCCAAGACAACAGGCAGAAAGTCTTGGAGGCAAAGTTGCATGTGACATGCGTCAGTTGTCAGGAACTGAATTCCGACACATGCAGAAGGCGTGTCGCCATGACTCAGCGTGTGGGGATGAGGGCGCAATATCTGTTTAGCCCGAGTAGACGCAGCGCGTGATCTGACAACCCTGCGTTGCTTTTTCCGAGGTGCCGACAGAGATGTAGTGCCATGGTTGCAGATGTTCTTTGGCTTTGTGCTGAAACAAAGACGTAGTTGTAACAACTGCGCTTTTGACAGTTGCAACCTGCGACGGCGCTTGAGCTACTTCACGTGGACTTCCTTGTGCATTTTCGATCAATTGCTCCCAGCCAATTTCTCAGAATCCAGCCAGTGATATGCATCTTGGTGAAAGGAAGGATGAGGTGGATGGATTGGAGTCGGAGTGGTCATTGTTCATAATTTTGGCTTTTTGATCGGTTTCTTTTGGTCCCTTCGGCTCCCTCGATGTCGATGTAGTAGCGGTCAATGGTGGCTTTGAGTCCCTGGTCCGTTTGTGTGCGAACGAACCTGAAGATCCTCCCTCTAAATCATATGTTTTGCTCTTTGCTGCGACCAAGTCCGAACCAAATCGGAATGTGTGTTTTTTCTTGGGCTCGTTTTGTTTTTCCCAAGGCAAATCGACAAAAAACACCTAAACCTACTGTGCACCAAAATGCAACACACCCCAAACCCACTCCTGCGTAAGCGTCGTGATGCTGGGACAGGTGCTCCGCTTCTATCGGCGGTCTTCCGCTTGCTGCATGGGTCCTTTGGGTTGGAATCCAACGAAACTGGCTGCAAACTGGGTCTCAAGCAGTCCATGCGCTTTTGGCATGGTGCATGGGTGCCCGGCTTGTTGGCGCAAGGCTGATCAATCCAGCTTGGTCAGCAAAGCAATATATACCCATTGGCAATATATACGCCATGCAATGGGTATGAGGGCTGAATCCTGAAGTAGCTCCACCCCTTGGACGGTCTTGAGAATTTGTTTGAGCGTGAGTAGCTTGGGCACGGACGTTCTTCCATTGGGCTGAATTGCAACGGCATCTCTTTGTGTTTAGCAGCCCCTGCCTTTGAAGGGCCGCATGGCGTGTCTTGTTGGCAAAAACTTCTTGGAGTAGATGTGCAGCAGTCACGGCGAGCAAATCTGAGGTGAGAAAAGCGGTGCAGAAGGACCCGTGGATTGCGTTTTCAACACTTAAGCCCAAGCTAGGACACATTATTCTCACACCAGCATGGGAGAGTCGTGTGCAGACTGGCACAATTTGCATGAACCGTTCGGCCCAGCTTGGAGCCTTGCAGTTGGCTCAGACACGGTGCGCGCCAATCCGCTCCTTTGGGCCTTCAAGTTGTTCGCTCCAAACTTTCCGGCGACCTGCGGCTTCATGATTTTCGTGCCCTCGAAGCCATGAGACGTGTTGCGGCCCTGTCTATCTTCAAACCGATGCCTCAGGAAGTCGCTTCAAACGCGCGCGCGGGGCTGTGTTCGGCAGGATGGCCTTGCCCACGCCTTTGCTTCGGAAGACTTGCGAAGGGATGAGGAGCTGGCGCTGGCTGCCCTGAAGAGCAGCACGGTGCCACTGCGGATGTCGGGTCACACATCGCATAGCACTGCATTTTGAGTTACCTGTTGTTGCTAGCGCAAACCTCGGATGTATATCCCCCTGGTAGATAAACAGGTGTCCCCTTTTAGTGGGGATCCTTGAGCTTTGTGGGTGACACCCCCTTATAGGATGGGCTCTAGATCCGGGGTTCCCATGGAGAGGGCGTGGTGTCCATGTCACTTGCATTCCCGTCCAGGCGGTCATCCGCATCTTGCCAGAATCTCTGTCAAGAAGTATGAGCTTTTTGCTCCTTGTCCATGAAGGAGGTCTCTCAACGAGGGTGACCCCCTAAATAGTTGATTGCCTGTTGGCCCCCCTCAAAAACCAACCCCAAGTGTACCCTCAAAAAACGACGCCCCCCATATTATCGCATCTAAGCGCTTTGACCTCCTGTGAAGTTGAACTGCCCGAGGCTTCAAGCTGCCAACGCCGGCGGCAGCAGCATCCTTCGATTTCTGCCAGAATACGCTGCGGACAAGGCATCAGCCGGGCAATCCATAAGTATAAGCAGCTTTGATTTGCAATTCCCTGTGACTCATCCTGTGGACTAGCTAGGAAGCATAGAGAAGATGAGACTTCGATATGATTTGGCCTTTTGACGTGCTGGAGGATGCAAGTTTACCCAAGCTCAGAAGCCATCCTGCACGTGGGGGGAGACTGACCCTGATCCCGCATGTATTTCGCAAACTTGCCTGTAGCAAGTTCTGAAAGAGCTTCGACGAGCTTGGCGTTGGCTTGCGAGCTTTGAGAGGCAATGAGATATGGCAAGGTCCACGGGGTATTTTCGCGTTTGCGCTTCTGCGCTTTTGTTTTGAGCGCCGCTGTTAGATTGGAGCATTTGCGCATGTTCTGGGCATTCACGTCGAATCGGGCTCGGAGGTGTTTGTCCAGCACGTCCTCAAGTTCGACTGAAGCTGGGCCAGAGGTTTCCGCACGCGGAAGCATGGGCTTTTTCTCGGCGGTGTGCAATACACACTTGTGGGCAGGATGTTCGTGTTTGCAATTCCTCCATGCCGGACTTCTTGGGCGGAGATAAGTTTATTGCAAAGATGGAGGGGCTGACAGAACTGAAGGCATTGAAAGCTGCCAATGCAGACGCTGCACTTACAACGCGGATTGTTTGTAACTCCATCATGGCCATCATTCACGGGTGTGTGTGAGTTGTTGTCTAGCATTTTGTCCAAGACAAACGACAGAAGCCACAAAGTGAAGCTCTCGCGGGATATTGCGCTCGCTCAATGATTCTAGCCTTTGCCTGTTCCAGCTGCGAAGCCGACTTGGCCGGGAGACCACCTGAACTGGCGAAGTCCACCCCACATGCTTTCCGGCTTTGCTTTCCAGCCCCTCGCATGTTTGGGCCATGGTTCTGCCTTTGCAGCCCCCGCTGCTGGTCTTTTAGGGGAGCCTGGAGAGAAGAATCCGTCCACCCGTTTAATATTTAAGGCACAGCGCTGGCCCACTGCCCCCAGCTCATGCACGACCCAAACCTGCAGCTGGCGGCGCTGGAAGCGGGCGGAGCCCAGGGTGCGGCAGCACTGGAGCCCAGCGTCGAGTGGGCGATGGGATGGGTCTGATGGAACCTCAAAAGTGGCTGCTGGACATGAAACATCCCCACATGGATTGTTTTGATGCCCACCTAAGGGTTTGCCCATTCTGCATGGGTTTGTTTTTGCTGTTTTGAGTCTTGAGGCTACCCTAGTTCAGGTAACACGAAAGATTGGTGGGTTGGATTGGGTGGTTTGGGGCTTGGGGATTTGAAGCCCAGTTCTCTGAAGCCAAATGGGCATAAGGTCCAACCACCAAAACAAACTGCCAATTCGGGGTAAGGTGGCTATTCAGCTTGTTTTAAGGAAGCCGCAAGGAATCCCACCATTTTGGGGCTCCCCCTATTTTGATATAAATAGGGAAACAATCTCCCTTTAGTCCCCTTTTTCCAGCAAAGAGTAGCCTCAAAAGAAGGCTTGGATCGTTTACTTCCGGCTCTGGAATTTTGAAGAAACAATGCAGCTCATTTGCACCATGGGCATGGGAATCATGACGCCATTTGCAGTTGATTTGCACCGTGGGCATGGCAAATAGCGAGTAGCAATCGCTTTAGCACATGCCCCGATTGTGGTCCCATTTCCTGGGAATCTCCAAATGTGAGACAGGAGCCATCGCTGACTCAAGCGGTCGGCAAACATAATTCTTTGAAGCCCACGGGATCCCACGCATCGCTTACTTGTCATATCCTAAGACCCCAGTCATGAGTGCAAAGATGTCCACTTCGTTAGGTTTGTCATGTTATGATGCCGCCTATGTCGGCTCCTTTTTGGTTAGGAGCTGTTGCCTGAAGGGAATGTCTGAAGTAAAATTTGAGCTGGCCTTTTGGCTGAGCTTCCCACGGTCAATTCTGAAAATGTGTTGCACCAGCGCTCTCACTGCCACAGTTCAGGAGCTCGCGCCAAAAGAGCTTCGAGAAGATCGCAGCTTCCTGTTGCGTGCGGCCAGGATCAGCCCCCAGGTGCTGGCTGCAGCTTGTCCATGTGTCGCTGCCTGGCTTTTGCCACATGCATGATCGTCACGGCGTGTGTTCGCAGTCGTTCATTGCTTGGCTTGCTTCTCAAGCCAGAGTCGGCCTGGCGCCAACTTTCGGTTCAGGCCGGCCTGCGAGGTTCATTCGACCTTTCTCGCGGGCCGGTGATGGTGTGAAAATTCGAGCGGGGGGCCATGGTGGCTTCCGAGCGCTTTGTGCAGCATTTGCAGGGGCACTGGCTGGACTCTATTGGCCACTCAATAATTGTGAGCCAGTGCTCGGAACAGCTAACTGCTGTGCTGACCCCGCTAGTGGATCACCCAGATGCCAAGGATCCTTGGCTTCATAGTTTCTTTGAGGATTCTTTTGCGAGGCACGGGCATAAATGTGTGCAACAGCCAAAAGGGGGAGTCATTTCTTGCAGGCTGACAGTCACAACGATGGCAGGTAGGGGATGCATTTGTGTGTGTGTGTTTTGAGGGGACCAGCCAGAAAAGGACACCACTCATGTTGCGCGGGATCCTGCCCCTTTGGCGCTAAGGACCAGGTTCTCCGCATCGAGGTCAGCGAAAGCACCTGGCGATGCGGCAATGCCAACTTGGAGTACTCGGACGAGCAGACCCAGCGGCTTGTGTGGGTCACCGAGGATGGCCGCCGAAGTGTGTGGTCAAGACCCCTGGAGATTCCGAGGGTAGAGGCTGAAGCTTGGCCGCAGATGCGTTTGCTTCGCGTTCGCAAGCCAGGAGTTGAACTTTTCATCCACACGTTGCCTGCCAACTAACATGAAACCCGCAAAGCGTTCAATGTCCCTCGACAAGTGCAGGTTTTTGAGTTCCATGTCACGAAAGCCAGCTGTGCTCGCAATTAGCGGGAGTTCCCCAACCTTTGGCTGCTTTATGGGGCTGAGCTTGCCACAATGCCTGGTTTAGTCAGGGTTTGGGAGGGGGGGGCCTCCCCCTAAAATGCCTGAATCGCATCAACAGATCTTTACCTGGGGGTTCATCTAGGATTGCAATTCTTAGTTTATCCTATTAGCTGCTTGGCTTTGGTTTACCTCAAGTTGTTGTTCCCGCTGAAGGACAACGACAGCCCCAGCTTTCCATGGTTACTTCACAATGCAGCGTTGGAGCCATGGCTTCCGCTGGATGTGCCCCGGGATATCCTCTATGACGGTGCCAGAGTGGCTGCTCTCCTGGATATCCGACAGACCCTCGGCAGTTCGTCATTTTTTGCCGAATCCGAACAGCGCCAACGGCCACAGCGCAACTGTGGCGGCTTGTTTTGTTGGGCACGGTGATTTAGATGACGTGTAAATGCATGATTATGTTGGCCACCCTCCATTTTGAAGAGCTCAGTGAGATGATTGTGAACATAGAAAAGAACTTTGATGAACTCTGAGTGTCAGAGGAGTTCACGCGACATTGGCTCAATGCATTCAAGAAAACCTGAGCAAGCTCAGGATGATCGGCCCTCGCAGCGAACCACAGGAGCGTCTCACTCACATCCTCATGGACCATGATTTGCACCCGGGTGGGGGCGACTACCTCATTCCTGGAGTAGACTCCCCACTGTGGCAAACTCTCAAGGTATCCGATGCGATGCAGAGAAGCTCGGAACATGCCAGAGCTCAATTTGCTGACTTGTTGATGTTGCATTGGTAGTGCTCAGAAGAAATCAGGTCTTCTTGCTGGTGTTTTTTTGCTTCAAAAGCAACAGCTTTGGTGAGGAAAGCTTGCAGCACTTAGGCAGCCAATCTGTGACGTGCCCAATGGCCCACCGTGTTTCGGTTTTGGGATTGGCAGTCTAGAGATTCCGAACTTCCTGTGAAGCAAACCAACAGGTTTTGTCAGCTGTGAATATGCCCATGCTTGCTTGTGGCTGGACTTGCTGTGACTGTAACGGGTATAGGGTTTTGAGAGCCAAGCACGTCAATATAATGTGTTTCTTGCGCTTTGAATTCAAAGTTCCTGGCTACATCGCACAACTTGAAAGCAACGAGGGTCATGAGCGTTGGCCACAGGATGTGCGGAGTATACTTAAATACATTGGCACTGCTTTCCCTGTAGATTTTGTTTCTGCCGTTCCCGCTTTTGGCAACAATTGAGTACTCAGGAAGCATCGCGCAGAGAATTCGCCAGATTCCCCACGAGGCCTTGTCCCAACGCGTCAGCTGGAGCGGGGACTCCGAAGTATGGGTTGGCCGCCACAAGATCTCTTGTAGGTCTCGGGATATTCAGGCCCTGGATGCTCGGTGGGTGCCGCCCAAGGACTGGACAATGGATTTTTGTTCAAAGATGTTAAAAGCAAGTGAAATTTGTGTGTGTGTGTTGTCATCAGACCTGGTTTGCCATGGTTTGCAGTGACAAAGTCGGACAGAAACTTGGCACGTCACAGCAACACCTCATCGTTCTTTTCCGCAGGACGAGCGGAAGCCCCTGGAGATCGCCAGGCTGCTGGCATTGTACAGCGTTTTCGATAACCCTTTAAGCAATCGCCGGAACGGAGTGCACTTGGGCTTGGATCCCGTGATCCGGCGGCATTGCGACTTCGAGCTCTTTGCGTCTCCTTTGAATGCTGCAGTCCCCAACGGCCGCTTCTCCAGCAAGTGGCCACATGTGGAGTGGCGCTTTGGGTCCATCGGATCCTACCCGTCGGTCATCGACTACCTTCCGGTGGACTCGGTGGTGTGCATCAACCCCCCGTTCACAGAAGCATACCTTGCAGACGTCATGGCGCGGCTGGCAGAGTTGAAGTTGCGCTTCAGACTGCGCATCGCGGTTCCAATCTTGGAGGCGCCCTGGCGCAAGAAGCTGCAGAGTTCCTTACCAGTGCCGCAGCTCCTGAAGACGTACTACGACGCGACGGCGGGAACGCCTGCAGACGTGCTTCATCCAACACTGCTTTGGGAGGACCCCCGCTGCCCTCCAAGGCCTGCCGTGGGAAACGAGGCAGAGGTCCCACAGGTCCAGCCGCAGTTGGTCGTCAGCGGCGCTTTAGCCATGGTGTTGCCCGCTGCCGCCGCAGCGCTGGTGGGAAATCCCGTCTTGGACAAAGCGCAGGCGACGGCGCCGCCTGAGGAAGCCAAGGACCTCAATCCCCAAGAGTGGCCAGCATTGGATCACGTGAAGCCACCAAAACGCTGACTGACAATTGCATGTGGAAAAAGGAAGGGGCAGCCGCTGGGATGAACTGGGGCACTTGCTTGGCCATGTGGGGTGCGACCTGTGCAGGAGATTGTTCATTTTCTTTACTGATTGTTGAGCAAGCCTTTCACAACCTTGCCTTGCTGCCGCTTGCCTAGACTATTTCGCAAGTGGCCCCCTTTAAACCGCTGGCAAACATCAGCATGCAGGCATCGAACTAGAATTGCTCGTTTCGATCCTTGGCTCCGGTGCAGGCGCTCCGCTTAGCCCCAGAGGAGCTGCAAAGAGATCGCAGCTTTGTGCTGGAGGCAGGAAGGGGTGGGGCAATGGGATATAGGGCTCGGCAGAGCGACGACACCCCACCTTGGAGCTACGACAGGGCAGAAGCTGCCTTGTCGAGGGTCAGATTGGACACCAGGTGAGTCAAAGGGGGGCAGGTGCTCATTTTTGCCTAAGAAGAAATTTGCCTAGGCTTGACTTTGAGAAGCTCGTTCGCCGACGGCCAAGCAACTATCGACCTTGGTTCTTATAGGATGCTTATAAGAAGCTGAACATGGAGTGTTATGCTGTTTCGTGGAGGTAAAGCTAGTGCTGCACATAGGGCTTGGGGATCAATGGAATGGCTAAATGCAACTTGACGCTTAGTGTGCTGTGTGGGGAGTTATTCTTGGACTTCAACAGCAAAGCGCGACAAACTCTCGCTGAGGAACCTTTCCCGCGAACCCCCAATAATAATCATTCATGAGCCGATCCTTTCCCGCCCTTTCAAGGTCGACAAGGGTTTGTTGGTTGTTGGAAGGCGCGCGTGGAAATCCCCCAACCAACCTCGTCAGCAATCTCCATGTTTTGTTTCTTTTCGTCCCAGGTTTGGCTTGTTGGAGAGTGCAATGAGGGGGGATTGGCCTTGAAAGGGAGGCCTTTTTGAGCTTAGTCGAACCTTGGTTTATGCTGTTGGCCGTCTGCAGGCCAAGTACCGAACAAGTGTTGAGCCACATAGCTTGGGTTCGAGGACGGCCCTCAAGATGTGAAGCACTCAAACTGGTCAGCATCCGAGTGCCGCCATCCTGCAATCCTGCAGGCAGTGAGAGCCAGGGGTGCTGCGTTGCAGTTCGCGCCGTTCGAGCATCGGAATGATCCGCAGCTGGTCATGGAAGCCGTGAAGCAGGAGACGCAACGATTGCGACGAGACTAGTAGCTCGCAGACTGGTCTGGACTCTTCTCCTTTTTAAAGTAATGTCCACCTCTGATTAATAAATAGCGCCCCCCCGAATGACCCTAAATAAAGTTACGAGGACAAATTTCAGGGTCAGGAAAAGTTTGGAAGGTGTTTAGTATTGTGTGTTTTGTTGTTGGACGAATCAATTCTAAAGTAGTATTTGGCATGTTTTTTAGATTTATTTAGGGGTACAGTTTATTATTGGGTTTGGGAAAAAGTTTAGCTTTATTTAGGGGCAGTTTACTAATCGTAGGTGGACATTATAGTATGAATCAGAATCTGGGAAAATGTACTTTTGTGTACCCCAGATGTCGGCCAAAGTAGACTGCTTGAGTGCTTGACAAGACTTAGTTCGGTTCGGTTCGGTTCAGATGCTTCTGATGCTGTGATTCAGGTGTCGGCAATGATACGAAATACATCCGATGCCTGTGAGTGAAAGAAGCATAGCCAGGGTAGCAGCAATTTGACGAGGCGTCGTTGCAAGTAAACGGTTGAGCTGCAAGGAAAATGAATGGCCCTGTGACCATGCATAGCCCTGGATGCGAGCAAAGTCAGCTGCCAGCCCTGTCATATTTCTTGCTCCTCGCAAAGAAGAATGCTCGGGCATCAAGTGCTTAATCTGTTCCCCCTACTGCTAAATGTCCCCCCCCAATACTAATTATTGCTCATCAAAGTAGCGTAGCAAATTCTTATTTGTGATATTTTGATAAGACTCCCGCTGATTAAGTTTTGTCCATGGCAGGCTTGTCGGGAAAGGATTGTTGCCCTTTGCATTATGCCAGTCATATCAGAAGTCGTCAGTCAAGATCTCCATGTCCAGTTGCTCCCATGTCATAGCTGCATCACGCATCACGGACCAAACGTCAAAAACGGCACCATACTGAATTGAAGCGTGCTTAGCAATCAGCGTGAGAGAGGGAGAGGAAGCAAAGAGTCGCCTTCATTCTCGTCAGGATCTTGGAGCTTTGGCGTGCCGCGGCCAAATGCCAACTATATCACTTGCGGATCAAAGATTGGACGGCAGCGGTCCAAACAAGGGCATCGGCACAGGCCCAAAGGTAAAAAAGGCGGAGCACTTCCCAAATTGACATGTTACATAAGCAGCAAATCGGTCGAACTGTCTTCTGTTCAATGCCTTTTGAAGCTCGGCTGCTTTGTGTGTGTGTGTGTGTGTTTGTGTGGGGGAGTGTCGGTGTGTGTGTGTGTGTGTGTGGTATGTGGTGTGTGGGGTTGTGTGTGTGTGTGTGGGGTTGTGGGTGTATGGGTGTGTGGGTGTGTGGGTGTGGGTGTGGGTGTGGGTGTGGGTGGGTGTGTGTGTGTGTGTGTGTGGGTGTGTGTGGGTGTGTGTGGGGGTGTGTGGGGGTGTGTGGGGGTGTGTGGGGGTGTGGGGGTGTGTGAGGGTGTGTGGGGGTGTGTGGGGGTGTGTGGGGGTGTGTGGGGGTGTGTGGGGGTGTGTGGGGGTGTGTGGGGGGTGTGTGGGGGTGTGTGTGGGGGGGTGTGCGTGTGCGTGTGCGTTTCCGTGTGCGTTTCCGTGTGCGTGTGCGGGTGCGGGTGCGGGTGCGGGTGCGAGTGCGAGTGCGGGTGCGTGTGCGGGTGCCGGTGCGGGTGCGGGTGCGGGTGCGCGCGCGCGTGCGCGGGGCGCGGGTGCGCAGCGCGGGCGGCCGCGCCCGCGCCCGCGGGCGCGCGCTGGCGGGGGTGGGGGTGGGGGTGGGTGTGGGGGTGGGGGTGGGTGTGGGTGTGGGTGTGGGTGTGGGTCTGTTTGTCTGTCTGTCTGTCTGTGTCTGTCTGTGTGCGTGCGTGCGTGCATGCCTGCGTGCCAGCTTTGGTGCATGAGCCACGGGCTTCAGGGTCCAGGGTTAATGGTATGATGTTGTTCTCAGATCAGATGAGGTTTGCAGACACCTCGCTTCGCTGCTCGGCTCGCAATTTGCCAGCCTGCAGTACAGTACGGTGTTGAATTCTGGCGTCATCGCGGGAGCTAGGGAGGTCATCACACTGTGCGACTTAGAAGGAGAAAGCTTTGCTTTGGAATACCTGCCTGTCCAGACAGAGGGTGTGTTGATGCATCTCAAGAGCCAAGCAATGTGCTCAGCACATTTTGCCTGCTTGTGAAACAAATGGACTGATGCCTGCTCGAAAGAAGCGCCTTTCGGGTGCTAGTGCAAGTCAAATTGTATGGTACTTTCGCGAAAATGAACATTTACCCGTAATTTACCTATAGCAACAGTTGCTTCAAACAGCTATCTCAAAAGCGCTGGCATTTTGAAGGCCGTCGGCCCGTTCGAAACCGCATTTTGGAGCGCACCCAATCCTCTTGCGATTTCTGCAACTCGAGATGATTTTGCAGTCATTTCAGAAGAGCATCCATCTCTTTGTGGCTTTTCGGTCCGCCTGATTACAAGCTCGAGAAGGTGCCCTTTGGCAGAATCAGGGTGGTTTTTTTTCTTATCTGTATATTGCTAAGGCAACAACGGCCGATTCAAAGAGGAGATCGCCCTCTTGCAGCAGGCCATCCATGTCACTTAGTCTGCGAGACTCTGGAATGCCGAGCCCTCAGGATCACAAGCCTAGCTCTCTCTCCACTCTCTTTGCAGCGCAGTGGCGCTTGGGTGGAGTGGCGTTGGAAGTGTTGGCCATGAATGTCCACAATCAGGCCGTCAGGCCAGCCTTGTTGTGTCCTACACATGCGCTTGGGTGATAGTTTGGCAAACCCACCGGGCACCACTCACGATTGTCGATTCCACACTTAGGAAATTCCCAAGAATCACATCTGTTGTCAATTCGCGCCAGCGCGTGTTTCTCAGCAAAGTTCGATACAGTTTCCTCGCCGAGGTCTCACCATCGTGAAGGCGGGGCTGCCGGTTTGCTGCTGCGGCCACCCTCAGACGTTGCTGTTGAGAAATAATTTGGCTTGTTTGTTTGATTTCCCCAGACTTTTGGACATGCGACGAAGCGGGTGTGTCAAACTCGATTGTGTAGCGGGTAAGGTTGAAATCAGCTTCCTTAGTCCTAGGTGACGTTGTTCAACCATCTAGGGGTAACTAGAAAGAATGATGACTCACACCCACCCGGCAAGATTTGCTGTGGCCACAGCTTCAAAGACATGTTGCCACTGTGGAAACAGACCCGTGGAAACAGGCAGAGCTATAGCGGCTTTCGCTGGGGCATGAACAAAAGGTGCAAGTGGACGTTGCTCGTTTTTGTTTTCTCGCTGCTGTTATTTTATGCAATCTCCCTGAAGCTGGTGAAGAGGGATCTCAGGCAAAGCTGGATATAGCTGGTGAGTGTGGCACTATGTAGCACACCGCGAGTCCGACGTTTCCCCTTCGGTATGGCTGAGGCTACGAAGACGTTGCCTAGCATTGCAAAAAGGAGACCGGCGCTGCCTGGCGGTTGATAGTAGCGCTCATACACAGCCTAGCAACATCACAGTACTACAAGTTGAAGTTGGACAAGTTGAGTCATCAAAGGACAGGAATGTATTTTTCCAAGTGACATGTTGTTTTGAGGGCGTGCTCGGCGGTCAAGCAGCCTACACTTTTCCTTCAACAAGCTAGCCTGACATAACTTGAACACTGCCGGACTTCATCTAGTTGCGATTTGCGCCATCAGTACAAATCGTGATTAGCCCGTTTCTGCTCGGGAATTCAACAAAGTGGCGAGCGTCAGATCTGGCCAGGGGCCTTCTTACTACGCAAGTCGGGTTTGCAGCTTATGGCTTGAAGGCTTGTAGAGAGCAAATAGCAAGGAGCTGCGAGCAAGGAGCTCACCCAGACATCTCAGAAGCGAGTTGAAGACACATTGTCATAGTGCATGCCTGTGTCTCTTTGAGACGGGAAGGCAAAGTAGAAGATTGCTTTCAGCTTTGCATTGCGCATCGCTTGCCTACAGAGTTGAATGTGTGACAAGAGCTTGTCATTCCAATCTATCCTAGTTGTGGGTTGCTGCTTGAAGATGATTGAGGGTGTGTGTGTGTGTGTTGTGCTTGTTTTTGGAGGAAAACCGAAGCCCAGTTTACTCGAATTCAGCATCTGCATCCATGATCCCATGCGCCGGGCAGCTGCGCGGGGCCAGGCAGCCTTGGAGCGCGAGACGCAAGGAGTGTTGGCACGTTGCATGAGTTAAGTAGCTAGTTAGCTTGTAGTGTAGTTCATGTAGTTCCCTTGATTGCTAGTTAGCTACGTCGCCGAGCCAGCTACTCAGCTAGATGGCTAGTCAGCCACTTGGCTAGTTAGCTATTTAGCAGGTCAATTCGCAGGTAGCTGGCCAGCTAGTAGTTGCTTAGTTGCTTAGTTGCTCAGCTACTTGGCTAGCTATCCGACTTTAGCGAAAAGCTAATCAGCAGCTTCTACTTAGCAAGCAAGCAGCACCACAATCATCAACGACGACGACGACCGGCACTGGCACCGGCACCGGCACCAGAGGCGACAACCCACAACCAACCAACAACAACCAACAACAACCAACAAAGAACCAACAACCAACAACAACCAACAACAACCAACAAAGAGCCAACAACCAACCCCAGCAAACCACAACCAACAACACACGAAGCGTGGTTGGTGCACCCCCTCAACAACACACAACTATCAACAGACAACCGGCAACCGACAGCAGACAACAAACAACAAACACAAACAAGCACAACGACAACGACGACGACGACGACGACGACGACGACGACGACGACGACGACAACAACAACAACAACAACAACAACAACAACAACAACAAGAAGAACAAGAACAAGAAGAACAAGAACCACAACCAC
>CAUJNA010003328.1:1011164-1051164 GCA_963377175.1 Effrenium voratum
ACGTGATGCATACACATTTGCCTGCGGCACAAGCATGAATTAGGTTGATTTAGCAACCTCATAAGCCATTCGAGGGCCCAACATTCACCACTACTTAAAGATTGCAGGGGAACCCTCATGTGGGAAACTTGCCCTGAAGCATGGAATGTTTTTGGAAGAGGTGGGTTCATTCTAGCTATGTGTATACCGGCTGGTCCCTGAACGTGAACACTTGACATTGGCCGCACACGACATGCTGTCGGCCCGCTTGATGTGAGCTGCGATAATAAAGTCAACAGCGAATTCGTGTGTTACAAGATCACTTCTACGCGCCGTGCGAATCCACCTGCTGCGTCTTAGGAAACAATGCGAACAATGGCCGAAACCTGAGTTGTTTCGAAGCTCTAAAATGACCCAGGTTGGCAGTTGGCGAGGCACTCAAAACCCCGGTACCAAAAACATCAATCGCTTTGCTTGGGTCGATGCCCAACATGCAATTCTAGCGTTTGTCACGCCTTTTTGCAAGCTTGCAGCTTTGTTCCCAGAAGACATAAGGATTGACTGCAAGGCTAACGTGACACAGACAATCTATAAGATTGCCAGGACACGGTGGGGCTTAAGCATGTGGCGCCTTTGACCGGCAAACCAAATAACCAAATTGTGGGACAGTTCAATAGGTTAGGTCTGCACCTTCCCATCCTAAAACGTATTCTCACCCCAAACAACCCCTTCACCCACCTGGAACCCTAAACCGACCCTATCCAATCCCCATCCTGCTTGAAACCAATCCCAAAGCCACCCTGGACCCACACCAAACCCACACTCGAAATCTGTTCTAACCCGCCCTAAATCTGGCAGGCCACGTGCGGCTAGGCACTTTGTCTCGATTATGTGTCCATCAAAGTGGAGGGAAGATGCAAGACGTGTTCTTTACTTGCACTTTGGTGGCTTTTGTCCTGTTGACAACTTTGTAGTTGAACCAACTGTGAGCGGCGCAACTGTTTGCTGCGGGGGTATCCTGCGCACTGCGTTGCATGGATTTTGCACAGCCTTTAGAAGCGTCCTGCAACCCGACCAGCCAAGACAGCCCTGCTTCTACTTCTGGTTACTCTGGCCCCGGGGGACACCCCGCTTGCTGGGAGAGGCATGGGGGATTGTTTTGTCGCAACGAATTGGGACCTGGTCGAATGCATCCAAACAACTCGTAGTGCCGCAACGCTTTCCTTGACCGCATTGGCCCCATCATTGCCATAGACATTCCTGTGTTGCTATTACTAAGGTGCGGCTTGTTTGTTGCTTACGTACATCATCTCCTGATATCATAGCGTTGTTGGCAGACGATAACGATTTTTGCAGGGATGCCATCTACAACACGGCATGATTTTGTTTTGCTGTTGCGTTGCGCCGTCCGCAGCAGCTTGTGTAAGCTCACGCCCTAACCCATGCCGGAACAGATGTCCAGATTCGGCAAGCTCACCTCAGCCACATCAGAAAACACGGTCACATGCAAGCGGCTTGCCGTGGAGAGTGTATTTGCATGAGTTTGCATGTCGCAGTGCCGCAGCAAGCTCCCTTGCAAGCGTGCCAAGGCATCAGGCCGTCGCCAGGTGCACATTGGACATACTTGCCCGGAGCAAACACGGACTTGATGAATGAAGTTTGTTGAGGCACTGTTTCAAGACTTTGGCTGAGCTAGGGGGGGATTTGGATTGCGAGCACAGTTCAATTAGTTGGTTGAGCTCCAGCGGCGAGGAGAGATCAGAGAGCGAAAGCCCAGGTAACACCAGCAATTGGAAAGCTAAAAAACTCACGAACCATCATCCCAGACATCGCCTTGCGCCAGTGGCAAACCTCATTGGCGCGGCGCTGGCCCTCATGAACCAGAGGCTTGGGCCGTTCCGGGTGCCAAGCATTGGTCGTCTTAAGCATCGGTTCGTCAGAAGAAGCCATGCCTCAGGTGGCTGCGATCTGCTCGCTTCTTCTTCCTTTGGGCATTGTTCACACTGTCGCCGCTCAGCTGAGCTGGCACCGGGCGCTTCCTTGGCTGCAAACATCGACCAGGGGTTTCTCAGCTTGCGGCTTGAAGTTTTGATCGCACATTGGGCCCTTGTTCGGCTTGGCAAGAGACAACTCCGGTACCTAAGGCAGGTGTTCGCACTGTTGGTCTTTTTCAACTTTGCGCACCCATGGGCTCAGTCGCTGCTCGGCGAGGTGCCGTCATGTTGCAAGGGAAGACCTGCACTCGACCATGTGCGACGAAGTTTGTCACTGGTGGTTGCCCAAAAAGCATTATTTTTCCAAGCCGGCAAACGACCGTTATCGCTTCGTTCTTTAAACTCTTTATCGTGTTGCCGTGAGACACACCAGTTTTGAACACAAGCGACCCCCGAATACCAAATATACATCTCTCTTTTTTACAATCAGGCCAGACTTGGTAAAAGTTGTGATTTTCGAGATGGAGCTGCCAAAGTGTACTTCCTGTGCCATAATTGTACGAACAGGTCGCGATTTCGAGGTTGAAAGTGCAGCAAGCACAAAGCACGGCAAAACGATCAGGAGCAAAACACCGACAACCTCAGAAAAGTATCTCTAAACAGAGCGAGGTTCTTTCACAACTTGTCCTGTCCTGGCAGGAGAGTAGTGCAAAGTGATAGCCCAACATCAGTGGAAGCATTCATGCAACCGAAGGTGCCTGGCATCTACAATCCTTGAACATCCCCACCCCAGCTTAGGCTTTGTTGCTTGGGATAGTTTGCTTTGAACCTTAAGATTTTGTTGCCCGACAGTAAGTTGGTCCGGGGGCAGGGAAACAAGCGCAGCTTCCGTTTGTTGGCCCCCCTTCCCATAGCCATTTATGACACCGTTTTTCCACATGCTACATTCACCATCCACTTGATCCTACAAAACGACCGGTCATGCGAGTATACGCAGCGACGGTGTTAATATGTTCAGTCATGTTCGATTCGCCGAATAGGAGCTGCCATGATGCGCGTTGCCAAACCTTTCAGCTTGGAGAACAGGAGCAGGTTGCACAGCAGTGCGAGCAAACCGCCCGAAACTAATACTCAATGTGCGCAGCACATGGCATGGTTTTCGATTGCCGCGCTGGCCAAGGCTGTGCAAAGCCCCATCATCAGCAAGACAGTCTATTTGACCGCATGTTCCCTTGGATTATTGAAGAGGTTAATTTTTTAACGGACTTCTGCAAATCTCCCCGTTTGTGACTGAAGCGCTATGGCAACATCGCATTGCGCAGGGCTTCCTTTCAGCTACGTGCTTTGGGTGTCTTTGCTTGATGTTCGGCGTCGGCACTGAGCCGTGGCAGAAGAGGGTCTTCGGGGCCGCGGGCAGGCTGCTCTCGTTGACAGCAGATGTGTTGATTGGCAGTGGCAGTGCGTCGGATTTGTCTTCGGTGTCGAGCCAGTTTGCTTTGGAAGGCTCCCTTTGAAGGTGGTCGGAGTTCGAAGGGGCAAGCGGCAACCCTTTGTTCCCCGTCACTTTTTGCCGGCGGCAAGTTTGCGATTGAGGGTCACGTGAGTCTGATTTGAATGGAATCCGTTCTAAGGATGAGGTGTGCCCAGGTTAATTGGTTGGCTGGCTGGCAGGTTGGTTGCTTGCACGCATCCCCAGCATCACCAGCCTCACTTCAACCTAGGGCTGCCAATTAGACTGGATTGGTGGCTGTTGAGAGTTGCTCGGGATGGTTTGGGGTGAGTTTTAGGCTGCCTGAGGTCTTGAGTTAGGGCGTGTCTTGGGTGGGTGTGGGGCTCATTTGGGCTCGGCAAAGGGCTGATATCCACACTGCTGGGAAGTGTTGGGTTTGACTTTGAGTTTGGGTTGGCTTGGAGCTGATTTGTGCTTGGCATGCTCAGGGTTTAGCAGTGCTTTAGGGATGTTATAGGATGTGGTTAAATAAGTTGTGGGCTGGTTTCGGATGCAACCCTAGGTGCAAGTGGGCCCATGCTGAGCATGCCGCCAACCAACACCCCCCAACAGGTTGCCACCACCCCCCCCCCAAAAAAAAAACAGGGCTAGCAAACACCAGCCCAAGCTCCATTCTACGGTCCCAGGATGTTGCTCCAGCTGTTGGCTGCTTTCCTCCCTTTCACACTTGTGGAAGGTTGGCGCATGTTTTTCCACAAGCAGCTGGCAAGACAAGAGGCAAATGTCCGGGACCTCCTGGGATGTGCAGTCAACTCTGAGCAGTGGGCGAGTTGCAGGCGTGGAGAGCACAGCAGTTGCAGTTTGAAAGCCAAGATGCGCTGGGGAGCATTCCTCAGCACACGCTTCCCATTGCTGTGTGAAAATGAGTTGATTGCATCGCAGACCTCAAGCTTTCAGGTTTTTAGTCATGGTTGTGTCACATGTGCTCGCACTTGAGACGGCAGTAGTCTAATTCTAAGGAGGACAAGGACAAGGACAAAGAGCTGATTCGCTTGCAAGCCGCTGGGCACTTTGATTGCCACATTCCAGTTGTTTTGCTCAAGATGTTTATCAATCATCTCGTGTATACAGATCAAGCCCGCAAAGTGCACCCCAGCAATCTGCGCAGTGCGTTGCGCAAGTGGAAACTACAGTAACACCTTTCTTGCTTGCAAGGAGGTGACTACAAGCTAAAGCTCAAAGATCTCAAGCCTTCTGAGATGAACCAGACAAAGCATGAAGAAACGCAAGGAAGCCAACCACTTCAATTGAAATACATGAGCAGGAATAATTATATCTGTTACATGGATACCGTTCTCCCTATGAAGGGTCAGGGGGTGGTCGGGCTGACGCCTGTCACAGCCCCAGCCTCCTGTACGTGATCGCCCTTGGCCAGTGCACATAGAAAAGCCCGCATGGAAAGAAGGACAAGAAGGCGGCACTATGCGGCTCATGTCCCATCGCGATCATAATTGAGCATTTGCATGGCCCATGCCAAGGCAGCCCTGGCAGATCGGGAGGAAGCCGCTCAGCAGGCAGCGGATCTGGTTCTCCGTGCGGAGCAGCGGGCCTCCAGAGCTGAGCAAGGCTTGCGACTTGGCTGTGGGTCAAAAATAGGTACCCCAAATGGAACCTGGCAAGTGGAAACATGGACCAAAACCTGTGGCCTCTGGTGGCTTAATTTTGACCCATACCCACTTGGCTTGCGGGGTGAAGGAGCCATTGGCTGAAAGAGTGCGCCCTCGCAGAGCTTTCTTGGCGCCCGCCTGGATTGAAATGAACTGACAACCGCATTGAACGCGCGTGCTCCCCGACGTTTTGGGGCCCAGACTGGTGTTCGAAAGGAGAAAGGGGGCGAAATGAGATGGAGCAAAGCATTTGGGCTGCTTGCCCGAGGCACCGCCAGCTGTGTGGGAAGCTGTTCAAAGCTATTAAAATTCAGACGTGCAAGTGTAGCGCTGATTTTGTCGAACTAATTTACAAAAGTTAGCGAGGCTGGCAAGTCATCAAGGCCGATGTTCCGCGTCCGAAATTTTCATGGGGGCAAGAAATGCACTTTGCAGAGGGCTCCAAGACCAAAGGCGAACACATGGCACTGAGTGGACTCTAGCCGTACGCAGGGTGATCCGAACGAGGGCAATTTTAGAGTCTAGACAGCGTAGTTCCTCACTCATTGTGTCTTTTCCTCCCCTATAAGTCGTTTCTTGCTGCCCGGAGGCAGAAAGACAGACCCATACAAATATTAAATATATGCACACACATTTTTCAGAGCTACTTCTTGTCACACATTGTCGGGGAGACGTTTAACGCCAAAGTGAGTTTCGCTTGGTGGGGAATGGGCTGGTTTCACGTGCGAAAGGTGTCTTCAACAGCGGGGAAGAGCGAAAACACACTGGCACAGCGCTGCTGCCTTGCTGAGTTGTGATGCACAAACTAAGGCTCCTTTGCAAGATTTGCTATGAAAGGGACGCGCCTGGGCAGACAAGAGTGAGTTTCTGGTTGGGTGTAAACGCGAGTCTCTATCGGGGCCGTCTCCCTCCCCTGACCTGGATTAAAACGCAAACATGTGCAAGTTTGCTTCATGCCATGCGCTTGCTTTAGTTCTCAGCAGCTTTCGCACATGGCAAGAAAGGAGGGAGCCTCCTTGCAGGGAAGAACTGTTCAGAAACCTATTATTAAAGTGGGCATTTTGCAATTGTATCTCCTTTGAGGAGAGGGGTAGGCGCTGCGTCCTGCATATCCCGGGGTGGGAACACACACACACACACATGTTTGAATGTTGCAGAACGATTCAAGGTGGCTTAGTGCTGGCTGTTTGCAGCAGTGCTCGGATCATTCCCGAAGCGTCGAGGCCTGTTTCAGACTCGTTTTTGTTGCAGGCTCGTTAAGGAGCTCAGCTTAAAGAGTCGCATTTGCAGTCTCCAGATCAAAGGCTTTTGCTGCATGACGTCAAGCTCAAGCTCCGGGCATGAAAGGCAACCTAGTTGGGTCCTGAGACCTGGGGACTTGCCTGACTCATGTGTCCATGGCATATTCTCAGGAAGATCGGAAGCAATAGGAGCAGCTTCATCGAGTAGTTATTACTGTTTCGTCCTTACAGAGAGATGCAGAGGCCAAAGAGCGCTCAATATGCCTCATCATTTGAGCAGGTTTAGTGTAGTATTCCCCTGTTGCTGGCAACTGCAACTCTGTGCAGGCATTCATCGTGTTTTTGTTGCTGTCACGTTTGTGTTGTATAGGTGCTGTATATTTGTTCTGTATGTGTTGTGTATGTATTGCGTATATGTTATGTATGTGTTGGTTGTTTGCTATATTTATGTGTATGTGTACGTGTTGTGCATATTGAACGGCGCATGTTGCGCAAGTGCTGCGCCCGTGCTGTTGCACGTGCACCCTGTATTTTGTTGCCCCTTTGCAAGTCCCAGGTTTGAAGGTGACCACAAAGCTGGGGAAGCATACCCGGCTGGCTCAAGCAGAGGCACAAGTTCGAATGAATCGCAAAAGCGCCAAGAGCAGCATCCTCTGCATTTGAAGAGCTTCTTCTCGGGGGACGACCTTCTTCAAACACCATGTAACGTTGCGCGGTACTTGAATTCGCGATAAGTAACTCGATGGTTTCCAAGCAGCCCCGCCCCAAGAAGCAGTCGGACATTTGATGCAAGAGGTGTTTGGCTGGTGCGACCGAATCGTTTCGCACCGCCTTGTATGCTTGGATTTGGCCAAATCTGACAGTCAGCACGGTTGTCAATGTTTTACCGCGTTCTAGCGCACGTAGCTTTCAAGAAGATTCAAGAAGCGGCCTATGCTGAAGAAATTCGGGTTCACTTGCAGATTCGACCCGTGCTCTTCCCCAAATCCGCGGGAGACAGGGCGTACCCATGGCTGACCATGGCTGCTTGGCTTCCTGCTGCTGCGCCGCTCTTGTCTTCCTGCCTGTTCCTTTCAGGCCTCTCGACGTGTCCAGGGTGAAAGATTCAGTCATCTCCCAGAATGTTGTGCCATCTAGTTTCGCGGTGATTTGTATGTGTTGCTGGTGGTGTTCAATGAACCTGTCGAGTCTATTTGGCTTATTCATTCGCGTTTGCCCTGAACGTGTTTCTTTCGAGATTGCGTGTGCTTGGTGGCCATTACTAGCGTTCCCTCGCTCGGGAGAAGCCAGAATTGGCCCGGCTTGGAAGGGTGTGTCAATGGCATCGCTTTTGCTGACATGGGTTTTTGTCGACTGACTACAGGATGCTGGAGTTGTGAACAGTACGAACGAACAACTTGTGCTGGATGGAAAGTTTTACCAAGTTGTTACATCCACCCCCCTTGGGTGGCAAACCCTGGAACGTGCAAGTTACATATGAACATGTTGCAGTGTTTGCTACCTGTTCAAGCAACGCAAGGCCTCAAAACGTGACAAACCGCGACGCGAGGCCAAGGCAGCTGCAAGGAGTTTCTCACCGAGGGTTACACGCTTCCAGGCGCTGTTCAAGAAGTTGTTTGCTGGCGATCGGTGCGAGAGATGCAGGGAATGAGAGGTGGAATGACCCGTACTTGTGGTTTCCCTTGAGGGGACCCCTGGTTTCATTCCCGCATTCCCTGCTGAGCCCCAGCAAGTTTGCTGCCATGTTTTTGTTGGGTCATGTGTGCAGCAAAAAATGAACCGCAAGCTGTTGTCGGGTTGTTCGCTTGGCAACCGATGCTTGGAATGAAGATTTTGATTTGCATTTTTGCCACCGAGACGTGGCACTGCAACCAAGTGGAGTCGGACTTCTCGCAAACTGACAGGTTGATTTGTTGCCATGGTTGTGCGTAGTATAATCTTAGGTTGGAATTTCACCTATTTCAACTTGTGCATGTCGGTGTAGGCTAAGCACTCCCACAAAGCATTGAGTTTCTTCGTTGCCAGGGCAGCTGACGGTTGCCTTCCAGCTTTGCCCTGGCTCAGAAGTCTTGCAGGCGGGGCTGCCACGAAACGACTATTCCAAGACGGTCCGCGTTTTTCTCCTGCAAATCTCCCGCGGTAAACGTCTCAAACACTTCTTTCCAGAGGTCTTAATTTCCTGAGCTTGCTGACAGCTTCTGCCCTACGCCCTTTACCTTGACTGCTATTCTTCAACTTTTGGGAAGTCAAGGGGTTTTCCACTAAACCCACAGAAAGTTAAACTTTTTGCAGAGGGATCAACAGCAACAAAGTTACAAGCTGTGCAGGCAGACAACGGTTTCCCCGTGCCTTTGCGGCTGCAGCTGTCCCACGACGGCAACTTCTTTGCCCCGGTGGCGACGCTGCGGCCCGGGAAGCAGCGGCTTCGCTTCACGGCAAACTTCGTGCTGGTGCACTGGACTGCAAGGCCTAAGGACCCTCCCAGGCCGAGCTGGGGGCGGGGCATTGGCGTTCTTGCTTGGTGACTCAGCTGCATGTGTGTTAGATGGTTTTTGGAATGTCAGCCGCTCAAGTCAGTAGTGAACATTGGGGGCGCAATAGAAAGCCATGTTGCTCAGGCAAGTTATGAAGGCCAACGGCTCAGGCCAACCATTTGACGCCGGCCAAGCACATTAGTTTCAGCCTATTTCCCAAATTGGGGGGTTGTGTGTTTCTTTTGGGGCACCCTTGTTTTGGTTTAAAGGGGAGCCAAAAGGAGAGCCGCCATTTTGGGTGGCCTGGCACGGAAGGCCTCATGGAGTACTTCAGCTTTTCGGTCGATGCGGAGGTGAGAACAACCTGACCCAGGTGCGAGGTCCGTGGCTTGTGCCGCGGGTTACCCATCGGCCAGAGAAGCTCGGCTTCTGTCGCTCACTCCCTGAGTTCCTGGACGTGAAACACTTTTTGGGAAAACCAACTTAATTAGTTGTAAGAAAAATGTGTCTTTGTGCCTTTTTGGGGAGACCATTGTTTAGTAGTGATAAGCAAAGCAAGATTGTTTTGCCAGCCCGCTCAGAAGGTGAGGTTGCTTCGTTCTTTGTGTTTTTTTTGTTTTTTATTTGTTTGATTATTTGCTCGTTTTGTTGTGTGTTGGTTCAGTTTGCTTGGGTGGGTTTGTTGCTGTTATTTGTTTGTTTGTTTGTTTGTTTCTTTGGCTGTTTGTGTTGCTTGTGCCTGCTTGCTGTTTTGCTTGTGTGTTTCTATGCGTTATTGCGTGTTTGTGTGTTTGTGCGTGTGTGCGTGTTGTTTAATCACCATGTGTTTGTTTTTTTGTTTTTTTTGGTAAAAAACAATGCAGGTTGTGTTTATTTATTGTTTTAGTGTTCGCAGTTTGCATTGAGTTGTTATGTGTATGTTGTCATTGGTTTCTTCCGCTATTGTTATTGTGTTACTTGTTTCTGCGCTGTTTGTTCTTTTATGTATTTATTTCTTTCGGTCATCAGGCATTCACGCATTCATTCAGTCATTCATTCCATTTCATTCATTAATTATTTGATTCAGGCATTCACCCATTTGTGCAAGCAGTCCTTCCTTCGTTCGTTGCTTGTTTTTCATTTGTTTGTTCTGTTCCTTTGTTCGCTCGATTGGATGTTTCTGTATGTCCTTATGTGCTTTTTGCTGATCGTGTTGTTGTTACGTGTGTTTCTGTCTTGGCTTCTTACTTGTTGGCTTGCTAGCTTGGTTACGTGTGGGTTTGTCACAGCTTTTCTTGCTTTTGTATTTGTTTAGTTGTGGTTTGTTTGGCTTCCTGGTTGTTTGTTGCCGTGTTTGTGTTTGGTTGTTCACTTGTGCGTTTGATTTTTCTGTTTATTTGTTTGGTGGTTAATTGGTTAGTTGCTTAGTTAGTTGGTTGGTTTAGGTTGGATTGGGTTGGTTTGGGTTGATTGGTTGGTTGGTTGGTTGGTTGGTTGGTTGATGGATGTGCTTGTTTGTTTGCGTGCTTGCATTCAGGTGGCCTTTAACTGGTTGTTTGGATTTGTGCTTTGGGAACTTGAACCCTTGGTTGTCGTGGCGAACATTGGGAAACACTCCAAACCTCCAAACCACAAATCCAAACTACCAATTAGAGTTGATTGCTTGGTTGCTTGCCAGGTGCTTCTGTGTTTGTGTGTTGTTTTGTGTTATTGCAGTGTTTTTTGTGTATGTGCTTGTTTGTGCGTTTAGTTGTATTCTTGTTGTTGGTTGTAGTAGGGCAAGCCATGAGTTGTTTGTAAGACCCACTTGCATCCTGGAATGGCACAGTGTTCCGACACGTTCGGAGATTATAATTTTGAAAGCGTGGCACAGCTGTGTCAATCGCTTCTTTAGTTGTCAGAACAGGCGGAAACTAGCCAAGACGTTGGGCTTTCCGGAAGTCCATTTCATCCCCAAAGACCCCTGGCCAATAGCTAGCCATCACACATAATGTTTCGGGTCTAAAATTTTAAAATCGCTTGACTGCCTTTGCAAGTCGACCCCTGAGTTCTGTGAAACCCTTTACTCCCTCAGCATCCCAAAACATGTTCTCCCTTGTGCACTCGACCTGGCAAAATGGCAAGCTGCAGAGCCATTTTGGCAGGCGCAAAACAGTCCCATGGCCAGCAACCCCCAAATGGGGCGCAGGTTGCCACCCATGTTCAAACCATGTCTGGTGGCCACCAAGAGTTGCGCAGCGCATAAGCTAAGGCAAAGGCAAGGGATGCCAAGACAAACAGTCCAAAATAACTAGTGCACAAGACTTGCGAAACATGAAACCACGTGCAGATTGTTTGCCAACATATGCAGCCATAGTGGACAAAACTGATGCATTAGCCTCTTGATTTCTCACCCCTCGAATGAGCCTTGTTGAAAAATGTGTGAACCGTTGTTGTTCAGTCATTTGCTGCTGTGGAAAAAAGTGTTTGACAGTGCCTGTGGGTCTGTTTGTGTGTTGTGTGTGCGCGCGTGTTTGGATGACCTCGGGACTGGTTGACCCATGGCGCAAGCGAAGGAACTGCTTCGAGAACGTCTTGGCGGAGCACTGCTGCCACCCTTTGCGATTGCAATGTTGGGGCTACAACGCCTTGCTGGCGATGGCATGCTGCGCGGTGCCGGTGGAGACACCTTCCTTCGCTTGTTTGGTGTCCAACCCCGTGTTTCCCAACCAGAACCAGGACCGGATCTCTGCTTCGCAACCCAACAAGTTCTACTTGCTGGCGCTCCGTCATCATGAATCATGTTGTTGTAGCCGCGCATGACAGGTTGATTTGAAGTTGCTCCAATTCCGTTGTGACAGTTTCAACTTGAAATGAGGTTTGCTTTGCGAATGGCAAGCCTGCTTATTTGTTGAGTTGCATCTGGAGGTCAGCAGCCAGCGCTTGAATGCATCTATCACCCACGCTTGAACCACAGGCAGAGGGCCCGGTAGCGTTGGGGCGTTCCTGAGGACTGCCGGGGCAGACCCCTCAACTTCTTCCGGCACTTTCAGGATGGCAATGAGCTACGCTTCGTGGTGGGGGGCCGCCTGTGGCAACACTTGCCCCAGGAGCGGTCATAGTTTCTGAACTTGCTTTGCCTGTTGCACCTAAGTTGTTGGCTGCCTCGACCAATCAAGCACATGGGCCCAGAATGCCCTTTCTGTTTGCTAGTGCGTCAACACGTGGTAACAACGTTATTTGTTAGCTGGCTGATGTTTGCTTTGGTGAATGAGTGCCAACTGCACCGGAAAGCTCGGGCCAAGCAGGCATAGGACAAGCCTGTAGGGTTGCTAGCTCTCAGACAGCCATTCCTCAGAGGAGATCAATGCCTCGCTGGGGGTGGGCTGCCTCTTCCAAAGCATCCTCTATCTCTTTCACGAGCTGCACCACTTGAGCCGCGATGCAGATTGGTTGGCAGCTGTTCCGCCTCAACGGCTGTACTCCTACGTCTCGATTTTTCAGGCGCGTTACAAAAGGGTGCCCCAAGGGGGCCAAGTCTAAAACGTTGCTTGCTGACTCCGCTTCCCATTGCCCCTTGCCTCGGGGCTGCGCAAAATGTGATGTGAACGCATGATTAGACAGTGAGGCCTTACAACCCTCAACGGGGAGCCAAAGATGTTTGAACAGAAAGTTGGCCGGGCCGACCATGTCCTTGCTCCTCGTTTCCCATGGCCACTATTCAAAATCAAGCTGCATGATCGGAGGTCCAGGGGCAGGGTCGCGCAATTCCTTCAAGTTGTCACATAGCCAGGTCTCTGGTCTCAGCTTGTTGCGATTCGTTGCGGGTTCGGGGCTGATTGTGTGAACGTAGCTAGGTAGTACGCCAGCCCCCGTGCTCTGCGCTTGAGAAAGAAAATGGAAAGTATTTGTTCAGGGCACTACTCAGTATGCCTGTTGTAGAGCCCGCAAAGTTATGCTGCCAACATTCTTCATTTGGCCAGAGCGTTTGCAAGATCGGGGTTTGCACCAACAGATCATGGACGCCTTTCAATCCTTGCGTGATGATGTTTGAGCATAATTTTGCCCGCGCTCATTTGAACACCTACTCGGTGTTCATTTTGACCCCCTCCCACCGCAGCCGAGCCAAAATCGCCAAAATCGCCATGCGCATTGCAAGGAGCTTGTGACCCATTGCGACCTTCCAGACCAAAGTTTCTTCGAATTGTCCAGCCTGTTGCCAGATCAGATGATGCGTCTTGGCCCATCGAACTGTGCCAAATGCCAGCCCGGCACCAGCATGTAGGTGTGAAGCTGGAGGTTCTTGGTAGATGAAGAATATGCACTTGCTGGTGCCCTAAACCTGCAAGGGACTTTGAGACCAGACTTGCATTCAGAAGCATCTGCCGGTGATGTCAGTATTATTTTGGTTTGTTTTTGCTTGTAATTTCGCTTCCAACAGACCCGGTGACTAGTGCTGAAAACGTTTCTTTCACGAAGCCACGTCCAGCACACGCCACAGGGAGTGCCATGAAGCCGGTCGCGAATGCTTCACCTCGCATGGGAGTGCTCAGACCTGTAGACAGGGCCGCAGAAAGCTCCACGTTTTTTTGCCAGCGCAGATGGTGCACAGTGCCTTCGGCTCAGGTATTTGGTTTGGCTTTCCACTGGCAGGCCAGGGCTGATGCGGAGCCTGCCAAGAAAAAAAACTGCGTTCCTGATGAACCTGTTGGTTGAAATGAGGGTTGGCCAGATGCTTATTGGCTGATGTGAACCATAAAACACAGTTTCGGCCAAAGGATGCGAAACACGCAAGGATCTTTCATAGCTGAAAGCGGACAGGTTAAGAACGGTTAAGACGTGAAAGCTGAAGTCAAGCAAACACCCACTGACTCCCATGCGCGAACGAAGCCAGCAGAAGCCTGTGCCCTGTCCTAGGAAGTAGAACTGTTTTTCTGCTTCAAGCTCCGCATGGACTTGATGTATGTTTCGAACGCATTGCATCATGTTTGCAGCCTTTAACAAATAAGCCGCTTTGTTAGGCCGGTGCTCTAGCCCCTGTCTTCGTGCAGTTCGCTCTTCTGGTTGCAACGTGTGTTTCTGTGTTTCTGTGTTTCTGTGTGTTTCTGTGTTTCTGTGTTTCTGTGGTTGTGTGCTTGTGTGGTTGTGTGTTTGTTTGTGTGTGTGTGTGTGTTTGTGTGTGTGTTTGTGTGTGTGTGTGTGGTTGTGTGTGTGTGATTGTGTTTGTGTTTGTGTGTTTGTGTGTGTGTGTGTTTGTGTGTTTGTGTGCGTGTGTTTGTGTGTGTGTGTGTGTGTTTGTGTGTGTGTTTGTGTGTGTGTTTGTGTGTTTTGTGTGTGTGTGTGGTTGTGTGTGTGATTGTGTTTGTGTGTGTGTGTTTGTGTTTGTGTTTGTGTGTTTGTGTGTTTGTGTGTTTGTGTGTTTGTGTGTTTGTGTGTTTGTGTGTTTGTGTGTTTGTGTGTTTGTGTGTTTGTGTGTTTGTGTGTTTGTGTGTTTGTGTGTTTGTGTGTTTGTGTGTTTGTGTGTTTGTGTGTTTGTGTGTTTGTGTGTTTGTGTGTTTGTGTGTTTGTGTGTTTGTGTGTTTGTGTGTTTGTGTGTTTGTGTGTTTGTGTGTTTGTGTGTTTGTGTGTTTGTGTGTTTGTGTGTTTGTGTGTTTGTGTGTTTGTGTGTTTGTGTGTTTGTGTGTTTGTGTGTTTGTGTGTTTGTGTGTTTGTGTGTGTGTGTGTGTGTTTGTGTGTGTGTGTTTGTGTGTTTGTGTGTGTGTGTGTGTGTGTGTGTGTGTGTGTGTGTGTGTGTGTGTGTGTGTGTGTGTGTGTGTGTGTGTGTGTGTGTGTGTGTGTGTGTGTGTGTGTGTGTGTGTGTGTGTGTGTGTGTGTGTGTGTGTGTGTGTGTGTGTGTGTGTGTGTGTGTGTGTGTGTGTGTGTGTGTGTGTGTGTGTGTGTGTGTGTGTGTGTGTGTGTGTGTGTGTGTGTGTGTGTGTGTGTGTGTGTGTGTGTGTGTGTGTGTGTGTGTGTGTGTGTGTGTGTGTGTGTGTGTGTGTGTGTGTGTGTGTGTGTGTGTGTGTGTGTGTGTGTGTGTGTGTGTGTGTGTGTGTGTGTGTGTGTGTGTGTGTGTGTGTGGTGTGTGTGTGTGTGTGTGTGTGTGTGTGTGTGTGTGTGTGTGTGTGTGTGTGTGTGTGTGTGTGTGTGTGTGGTGTGTGTGTGTGTGTGTGTGTGTGTGTGTGTGTGTGTGTGTGTGTGTGTGTGTGTGTGTGTGTGTGTGTGTGTGTGTGTGTGTGTGTGTGTGTGTGTGTGTGTGTGTGTGTGTGTGTGTGTGTGTGTGTGTGTGTGTGTGTGTGTGTGTGTGTGTGTGTGTGTGTGTGTGTGTGTGTGTGTGTGTGTGTGTGTGTGTGTGTGTGTGTGTGTGTGTGTGTGTGTGTGTGTGTGTGTGTGTGTTTGTGTGTGTGTTTTTGTGGGTGTGTGTTTGTGTGTGTGTGTTTGTGTTTGTGTGTTTGTGTGTTTGTGTGTTTGTGTGTGTGGTTGTGTGTGTGTGTGATTGTGTTTGTGTTTGTGTTTGTGTGTGTGTTTGTGTGTGTGTGTGTTTGTGTGTGTGTGTGTGCTTTTGTGTGTGTGTCTGTGTGTCTGTGTGTCTGTGTGTTTGTGTGTGTGTGTGTGTTTGTGTGTGTGTGTTTGTGTGTGTGTGTGTGTTTGTGTGTTTCTGTGTTTGTGTGTTTCTGTGTTTGTGTGGTTGTGTTTGCGTGTTTGTGTTTGTGTTTGTGTGTTTGTGTTTGTGTGTTTGTGTGTTTGTGTGTGTGTGTGCGTGTGCTTGTTCAACGTGTTTGCCCTTTTCAGTTTGTTGTTCAAGGGAAACCAACAAGAAACCCACTTTGGGGTCCACACCCCCAGTTTGACACCTCGCCATGTTGCCATCGTTAACATCCTTGTTGCGGGAGTGTGTGTTTTTGCAGGTGCCCTCTTTGGAATGGTTTAATGGGAATCCAAAAGGAAAGGCAGCAAGTTTTTGCGGCCCCCCCCCCCAAATTTTGACGCATGCCCATGCGTTCCCGTTGGCAGGCGATTCGATTGGCTCTTGGGCTCTATGCTGCTGAATTCCAAGCCGCTGGTGATTGATGTTGGGACGGCTGGCGGGCTGGTGCCCTGGCGAGACGGCTTGGGTGAAAGTCGGCGCCGCAAGTTCTGATTCTCTTTCGGGTGCGTCTTATGTGTGTGTGTGGGTTTTTTGTTTTTACAGGGGAACCAACAAGTGGTGGTTTTCCTTTTCGGTGTTTCCCTCTAAAACAACCAAAACGCGTACCCTCACAGAAGACACATTTTTGGTTGGTCTTTTGATCTATTCACCCACACGGGAGTTGTGCACTTTCACCACGTACTGTGCAAGTTGCTAAAAGACGGATGACATGGACTTGCCACCAAAATGAGCTTGTGTTCTTTTGATGGTCCATGGTACCCCTAAGATCTTAAGGGTTTAAAGGGAGACCCAGAGGCCAAAATCAAAGCCAACATGGCCGGGGGCCCCTTTAGGCACGGCATCCCGATCTGCCTGGCTGAGGACAGCGCCTTGTACCTGGCTTTGGGCGCACGGGTGATCTCGGTGGAGGCGTGGGAGTTCGGAAGCGAAGTTCCGAAGGCTTGGTGTTCACCGACGTTTGGGCCGCCCCGTACTGCTTTGGTTCCGCTTCGCTTAGCCATCAACAGTTCTCGCTCTCTCACTGCGGCAGAAGATGCTCAGGAGACAAACCCCTACGGGACGCATGTCTTTCACTTTGTTCTGCGCTTGCGTTCATGCAAAGCACTGCAATCCACCTAGTTTTCCGGACAATTGCTTGCTTCAGGCCAACCCGCTGGCAGCCGATTGCGCAAGGAGCCGCTTGCGGCAGCACTTGCGAAGTGGCCGCCTTGACTTGGTCAACGCGAAGATTAGCGCAGGCAGGAATCGCAGATTCACAGAAGAGTGAATCAGTAAATCTCCGCTGATCAAGGCAACAAGAGGGTAATGTTGTTGTCAAATGATGTTAAATAACATGTGGTGTGTGTGTGTGGGTGTGAGTGTGAGTGTGAGTGTGTGAGTGTGTGAGTGCGTGAGTGTGTGAGTGTTTGTGTGTGTGTGCCGCTGAGGCATTTAAAATGTTTATCCCTGACTACTCAAGTGTCTATTGGGGTGGTTATTAGTCAGAGGTCAACAGTAGAGCATGCGGCACACGGAAAATGTCCCGGGCTTCCAATTAATTGCCACCTACCTCTAGGCTTTACCTTGGTGATTCCCCACCATTATCGTTTTTTAAGTGTTTCGTGGCTGGATTTCCATTGATCCCCCGCGAAAAGTTTTGAAAGAAGTTGCGGGGGATCCCATGGCTTGCCCGGAGGCCAAGGCTCCGAGCCTTTCGTGGCCGTCGCCCACGCGCTGGACTTCGAGCGGGCGGGGGAGTCCACACTGCCTCGCTATGAGGCAGACCGGTGCGGAGGCCCAGCGGCTTGGGAAGGGGGCCACGTAGAAGCTAAACCGTTTTGGGGGAATGGCTCAAAATCAAAACACCGGGGGGTTTACGCAGGTTCACCTTATTCAGTGTTTGTTCCATAAACCAAGGTGCTAAATTGGGTACCACTTTTTGAGCCACAGCCATTCGCCGATTTTTCTAAGTGACTCTGTTTTTTCCATGCTGTCCGTTTATTTCCCCAGGTCCTATCCTAATTTTCCAGCCCCAGTGAACCAGCCTGAGTTTTGGCAAACTGAGGCAGCCAAAATTCCAGTAGAAGTTCAGGCATATTCTTGTTTTGCGTTTCTGGCCTTTTGAGCAACCCTCCCCCTCAGTTGTTTGCCCTTCTTCGTCTCCAGGTAGGCAACATTTGGGGTGCAGCATCAAGTATGTGCAAAGCTGCCCACGACTGTCTCAGTAAATGTTGCACTTGGACGCCTGGTTCACCACATTGGGGGTTGAGCAGAAGGTCCTTTACATGGGATGACCATTGGGGACGCAAAAAGATGATATTTTCCGCTAAATGGAAAAAGTTACCAATGGTCATTTGGAGGCTGAAGGGAATATCAATGTAACACCAACACCACATATGAGACCAGCCCATTCCCGGCTTTGGGGGCTCCCATTGAGACGTGAGGTATGATAGCCGCGTGCACCTCAAGACCACAAGCTGCGCAGATCTCATCGCAGAGAATGGGGTTCCTGCGTATATGAAAATCGACGTGGAGGATGGCAAGCAAGCTGGTTAGATCTCCAAGCCCAGGGATGCAATTGGCTATTCGTCAAGTGCTCCATTCAAAGGATTGTGTTTTCTAGCCATGCCTACGCTGCGCCTACGCTTAGAATCCCCATCGTTGAAGCGTGCTGCATGCCTTGGTAGCCAGGTCCGCCCCCCCTTTTCCTTATGTTGAGCATTCTCCAGGGTCCTGCACTTCACTCAACTAATTGGACATTGAACTGGCGAGCGAAGTCGGGAGCGGGGCTTTCAGCAAAAGCTCCAAGCCTTTGAGTGCCTAAGCCTCAAATCCTATCCGCTGCCAATCTTTAGGCATCAGCACTCAAGAGCCCCAAAGCAATTCAGCGCCCAAGCATTCTCGATGGCATTTGGCTGTGGCTCAAAAATATGTACCCAAAATGGCCCCGTGGTAAGTGGAGGTAAATGGAAACAAAGACCAACCCCTGCGCAACCCACACCCATTTGCTTGCAAGAATGCGTTCGGAGCCCAGATTCAAAAGATGTGATTGAGCATATGAGTAGCCAATTACGAGGACACCAACTTTACTTCACAAACATCGGAGAAAGAGGTGACTTAGCAGAGGCCACATAGAGCAGCCCGGCTGGCAGAGCTTGGTCCAAGTGCAGGGCAAAACGGGAGGAAAGACTCGGATCCCGCGGAGCGACGGAGCGAGAATGTTTGAGTTGAAGTTCCAGCATCAGGAACGTTCAAGTTGGGCAAGCAAGATGCCGAAATCGCAGACGTGGAGTCATTGGCAGGACGCCACCAAGATTTGCCTAGACTCACTGGGGCGCTTGCCCCCATCATTGCGGCCAGACATCATCTCCGCTGAGAGCCTTGATTCATGGTAATATCCTTGGGTTCGATGATGTCATCAGATGATGAGGATGGTTGTCATCGCTAGAAGTTTTTATGAATAATAGTTGCTTTGGGGCGCGTTTAGCATCACGATGAGTTAAGGTGAAATCAACTCACAAAATTATCTCAAAAGCGCCACTTGTAGCACAGCAACTCTATGCTTGGATGGCGTGCCCATTTACCCCATAGCACAGGATAGGTCCTTTGTTGGCATGACTGCACATGGCCGGCCTGAGGCATGTAGCTAAGGATGGAGGATGAAACTATTCTTCAGCGCTTGCTGGCTCTGGGATATCAGAGCTTCAAGATTGTGCGGCAATCTCCCCATGGATTCGTGCATCTTGGCCGCCATTGCTGCAAAATCATGAGGGCTCAACGGCAGAGAGAGATAGAGAGAGAGAGAGAGAATCTGATTCGAACTGCAACGTGTGACAGAATGGAATGGAGGGAGGGGGGAGCTCTTGCAAAAAGTCAATGGCTATTTTGCAGTGCTCGGTATTGCGTACTTTTCTGGGCACAATGGCATGCAATGTTCTGAAAGGGCGCCCCGGTTAGTTTGGGGGAGATGCATCTTGCGTGTCCCATCTCGCACTTTGCCAAAACAATCATTCTGCCCTGGAAACATGTGAGATTGTTGCAACATGCCTCGACAGCACTTTAAGATCTATATATTGTAGTTGTTGTCATTATTTCTTATGAGAAGTGTCCATCCTCTCCATCCTGGTCAGTAACTACGTGTGGAAAGGGAATGAAGTTTTAGAAGCTGTCATGCTGTCCTATCCATTCCCCACTCCTCCAAACCGGAGAGCGGTCAGAGAGAGGAGTTGGAACCACGTCTCTTTCTCTTTATCCGTTCCCTCTTTCCTAGACCTACAAATTGATGAGGGGAACGGCTATGCCGTGGTAACAGAGAAGATGCAAAGGGATATAAGACGCTGAGATTTATGCCGCTCCGTTCTGTCCATTGTCCCAACTCCTGCATCTTGAATTTAACAAGGAGAAAGGAAGAGATGTTAGCGCACGGATGAACCGACATGAAGGTGCCATTCTCTCCATTCCTTGGACATCAGACCCTTTCTACTGCCCGCTCGCTCCACACACTATAATATGTAGTCTCTATCTACGCGATGCGATCGAAGGTAAGGCATGGATTGGGTGAGGTTGGGTGAGGCGAGCCATGTCGCTCCTTTTATCTAACCAACTCACTGGTCCAGGCCTCACCCGTTCAACTAACCACCCATTCCTTTGCCTTCCTTCACCTTCCTAGCGTGTAAACTGAAGGGAGATGGAGAGGCAAAGCGATGATCACCACTTCCTCGGATATAAGGACCAGACATGGATGCGAGCGAGATGCCCAAGACAAAACAGACATGAACGGATAAGCACATTTATCTACATTCATCAAAACAAGCCCAAGAAAAAAGAAGTAACCAATCCTGTATCATTTTACTGTCTCTTTATTCACCTGTTATTTGTCTCAGAATTCTATCCCATCAACAGGTTCTTTGTCCGGAGAAGTTACCCTTAAAGTACAGACGAGAGAAAAGGATACAGAGTAGATTGATATATGAATAACAGAAGCAATACATTGGTAAAAGAGCAAGCCGTTCAAGAATCCTCCAAGCCTTGCAGTGCTTACATGCACATGCTTTTATCCCCAACCAATTCATTTTTCACGCATGGTTGGGACTGGCAGTTAAGGGTCTATATCTCTTCCCCCACCTTTCCAGTTCCAAGCCTACCATCAAATGTTTTCATTTTTCTTCATCTCCCATTCCTCTCTTCGCCATGTTGCTATGAATGCAGGGAGGGAGGTGGAGATCATTACATTGCATGTCATCTATCTCTTGCATCATCCTAGAATTCTCCATTGTTATACACTGTAGAGCTATTCTTGCCTATCTATTTGATGATCTTCTCCAGTCCCTTTGGTACACCTTCGTCTCTCATTTTGCCCAACTTTATCTCTTTCCTACATTCTCCAAGCCGAGCTGTAAAAAGACATGGAGACAGACATGGCGCCCTCCCTCATTTCAACGTATATAAGTGGGACCAGGGAGCGCAGATGAAATGAAATGTCAGGATACTAGCAAAAAGGAGAGGTGAACAAAGTACAAGAAATAAATAAAGTTCTAGGATACTTTCTCTAATATATAGATCCTGCAAGATAGATGAAAGAAGTGTAAAGTTTGCAACTTGCACTGCAACACAGGGCTGGAGGGCTGCAGAAGATCCCCAAAAGTTCCTGGCACTCATTGAACATTGGAGATCCCGCCCCCCAAACATCAGGGGGAGAGATAAATGCAACTTATACAGATGTCGCTTGAAGTTTTGAATTGCAAGTGCGCCTGCATGTATCCTAGATTGTGGCAAACACCCCACAGTGGCATGTCCTACGACGTTCTAGGTGCTTTGCGCCCCTGAACATGTCCTTGAAATGCTGTCGTAAGCAACAAGAATCCTTGCAATGCGTGCGCGCATCTCAGCACGCCAGCGCAAGTTGTGCGTAAAGGCAAGCCTGATTCTCGCAGTCACGGAAGATGTTTGACGGCTGACCGGGTGTTTAATAGCCACAATTGCTAATTACCCAAAGGTAACCCAAAAGGGGATGTGATATTTGTCATTTGTCTACACCCTTCCTTTTTTGCCACCCAGATATGCGATCCTCGGTGCTCCCTGTCGTAGAATCCTCGGACCCCCTTCCTCCCTGGGGCGCTTTAAGGCGCAGCAGCGCTGCAAGCTGCGAGCTGCACGGGGCCAAGCAACTCAAGGAAAGCGCCACGGGGCTTTTCGGGGAGAAGGCGACAGATCTGCTGGGAGGCCAGGCCTTTGGGTTGTGGGAGGGAACAAAATTGCAATTTGTTGCGACTGATGTGCTTGCTTTGATCTTGTGATGGGTTGCGCTTGCTTTGCCGCTTGGGCGCTTGGGGGTTTGAGTCGGCCTAAATTGGCGCATCGTGTCAGCTGGAGCAGGTTTGCCTTGCAAAGCTTCGTGCCGCTAGTCCTCTCATTTTCGTTGAAGCTGTGCTCTTCCCTTTCTTTCGTTCTTTCGTTCTTTCTTTCTTTCTTTCTTTCTTTCTTTCTTTCTTTCTTTCTTTCTTTCTTTCTTTTCAAAGGAACAAGGCAAGATTTGTTAAAACGTCTCGGCATACAAGCGCCAGAAGCCCCAATTTGCTGATGAGCTGTGCCAGTCGGCCAGTTTACCTGCAAGCACCTTTGAAGTGCGAGCAGCAGTCGTTTCGGCCTTGTAGAGGGCGACAACTTGCAACGATCACAACTCAATTGTAAAATTTGCGGCACGCGCCATTCCGTGCCGCTCATTCTCATCCCATGCCTCCAGCGGTGTTCCGAAGGATTTGATGGGGCTTGTCACCGGTTGAGCGCTCAAAGCTGCCTTGCCTTTTGGCCCAGCACAGGGATCGCCAAAATGTCTGGAGCCACAGATGCTTCATGCTGCCATGGCTTGAGTTCTGCGTTGCTAGGTTGAGCATTGATGTGGCCTGGTGTTGGCGACTTAGGGTGTGGTGGGTTGGAGGACGGGCACGCTGACAGACTTTCTGCAAGGGAGTTGCACCCATCACCTGCCAGGTGCTCAGTGGAGCTCATTCGATGAGGCTCTCGACGTGTACAGCCATGCCGTGAAGCCCGCTGTGAGACAGGCTGTTGCTGCTTGGTTTCCCTCTGCAAGCTCAGAGTGGTTCGATGTGCACGCAAGCAAGGCGGCCAACAAAAAGGGGCGCACGTTGCTGATGCCAATGTCTTTCCGCAAGCAAAAGGCTGACTGCTACAACGCAAGGACAGAGCAGCATGTTCGGAAAAGGGCATAAGATCCGATCTTTCTCAGAAAATCAAGTGATATCCATGGAAACGCCCATCACAGCAGTGAGAAATCAGCAACCAAGTGGGGAATGAGGCTTTTTCTGAAAAATGCAACCTGTTGTCTTTGGCTGTGTTGCTTGCATGTGTATTATAGCTTGCATGCCGTGTTTGGTTGGTTTGCTTGAATGAGCAGTTCCAGGTACACCTGCGCCATGCCACTTGCAACAGCTTTCTCTTTAGAGGAGGGACAGACATTTATGAAGTTACGCACTCACACGGGTTGGGTCACGAGTGTGCACGTGTTCTTTGAGCTGACTCAGCTCTTGCCCACTGCTGGTGACTAGGTCGGCTGCGTGCTGGAACCTTGTCGACACCACGCTTTTTGCAGCCATTGCGCCCTTCAGCTGTTTGAAACTGACGGCTTGTGCCCGTGCCTTGGCTGACGATCTGGTCGAATTGTTCGATTTGCAAGACGATTTAGGTTGCGGGCTTGACATGACCCTGAGGAAAGACTCTCTTGGCCATGATGATGGTATTTTGGTAATAGCTTGATGATTGGAATCAGAGTTTGTGAGCTCAGGCTATGCCGCTCTCCAGTCAATAGTTTCTTTGAAACATACTCCAGCTGAAATAACATCAATTCGCTTAGAATGGTTCGTATTGGGATAGAACAACATAGAAAAGATTTAAACACACAATTTTAGAACATATATGTTAAATAAGCAAATTAAACTCTTAAATTAAAATAATATAAATTAAATTACTACTTCCTTAAGGGGGGGATTTGAAAATGCAATATTATATTTGTGAGGTTCGTGTTTTTGGATTTGAGATAATAAAATTGGTGGGGGGGGGGGAATTTTAAAATGTAATATTGAAATTGTTTCGATATTAATGAATAATTTGTTATTAATAAAATGAGGTTGATATTATATGGGATGTTTAATATATGGAAGATAAATTAACCATAATAATGTTTGGTAATTATATGTTTTTTGTTGAGGTTTTATTGGGTTATTAATTTGTTGAGGGATAATGAATAAATAAAATTGATATAAATTAAATGGGATTGGTAACATATGAGAGGAGAATATAAATAAGATTTGTTGATATTGATTATAAGAATTTTAAACTTGGGATAGGAAAAATACATATTTTGGGCTAAGGTTATATGGGTTTTTGAATGTTTTGATGTTTGAAAAAAAAAAAAAAAAAGATAATTAAAAAAACTATGGTAGGAAATTGAATAAAACATATATGATGTGTTTTGAATTTAGGATAAGGAACCATGTTTTCTTTTTGCTAAGGTATATGGGGATTTTTGAGATTGGTTATAGGAATTTTTGTTTTTAATAATTGAATATTTTGGGGTCGTAATTTAGGTAGGTTTCGGTTGGTTTTGGGGTAAGGTTTTAGAGGGGGGGGTTTGTGGTTTTTTAGGGTTTTATTAGAATTTTATATTATAAAATTTTGAATGGTACGAATATTAAATATATATGATATTAATTTGGGGTTGGGAAGAGGATTTTAATAATTGAAAAGAAATTAAATGAGGTGTATTTTAGGTTGGTTATAGGGTATTTAGATTTGGAGAAAGGGAAAAAAAAAATAAAAAAAAATGTTTTGCTAGGATATACAGGTATTTGGAGAATAATATATATAATTTTTGAGATTTTTTGAATATAGGGAATACAAAAATATGTGTTTTTTAGTTAGGTTATATGGGGCATGCAATATATGAAAGGAAAGGATATTTGGAATTTGGGAATAAGAATATTTTTTGATTTTATATATTATATTGGAGTTTAAATAAATTTTAAAAAAAAAATAATTGATATTTGATACATTAATATATATTATATATATGTTTATTTTAATATTTATAGGAAGAATAAATTATATGTTTATAATAAATTACATTTTTATGGAAGGAGAATAATTAATTTCTTTATTTGAGGGGCTTTGAATTTGGAATAATTATATATTATTATTTAATATTAGGCATAATATTATTTATTATTATATATTTATATTATTATTATTAATTATGAAGATATTTCTTATTTTGTATTTCTTGCATCGTTAGCAATTATTATGAGAATTATGATGATCTATGTATTGCATCTTAAATAAGCTATTGCAGGATTAATTCGTATAATAATGAATATGTTATTGGATTTATAAGAAATAAGATTAATATATGGAAATGTGGGTAGGAACATTATGTTGGGGCACCCTTTGTTTTATTCGTAAGATTTCGTTACTCACCCGGCATACTTATATATCCCCTATATTTCCAGTCGGATTTAATGGGATATTTAAAACATATATTAACAAAAACAACGTTACGATAATATTGATAATCATCACTATATATCCATAGCATCGCCAGCAGCCTTATAATATTCGTCATTTTACATCCCCTACCTGTTAAAACGGGTAATAATAATAATAATAATCTTCAATGTTCATAATAATCATCATTATATATCTTTTGTATTTATAGTCGGGTCTAACGAGATATTTAAAACATATATAAACAAGAAAAACATCACGATAAGAATAATAATCCTAATAATAGAAATTATCACTTAACATTAATGATGCTAATTATTATATTATATATCCATAGCATCGTTAATAATTATGAAATCCTGTTTTGCATATCAAATTGAGGTATAATAATGATAATGACGATCCTAATCATTATTATTATGCATCCCAATGTCCCAACAATTACCGTAACGATATCCTAATGATAATCATCATTATATATTCCCAGCATGAGCAACAATATTATAACAATCATAATTATACATCATCTATATTCCAAATCGGCGCTAACGACATATTTGAAATGCATATAAAACAGAAGAACGATGATGATGCGGATACTACGAATATTATCCAATATTAATAATAATAATATTTATTATTCCAAAGACAAGGACGAGCACAGACCCTTCTTATACGCCTCCGTTTTCTGAACATTGTTTTATTTCTTTTATGTCCTAGTATTAAGAATGCTAAACATAAATTTGATATAATTATACAATTTATAGGAACAAACCTAATTTTTATGATTACACAATTAAGATTTTTAGATATATAATATTCATCAAACACAGAATATTGGGAATATAGCCGACTAGAATATTTTTAAAAAATAATTATTCTAATTCGATATTAATAATCCCCCTCAAATACCTAAATAATAGATTTCCAAAATCACAATAATACAGGACATATTCCGTAGTAATTACTCTATATAAGAAGGAACTTGCAAAAATCAATTATTTCTGCAAAATTTAACAATTCCTCAAAATATTAGTGCTCTTGACCTTATCCAAACCTAGGCCAATTTAATATCGTGCGAAACAGCAAAAGACCATTAGTATCTGCAAAAACGAGAGACAAATTCATGGCAACAAGGCAATGCTAATGATGTTGGGGATACAAATCCTGCATGTTCGGGGGATCCCCCCCCCCTAGAGACCTAGACGAAATACATATTTTTAGCACGAAAGACCAAAAATACTAGAAACATATAGGTTTTGGATACCGAATGTAGCATACCCAAAAAATAACAATTCCAAAAGCCTCGAAGGAAGACCAAGTTGTGGACTGCTATATACATGCTCGATTAGCATCGGCGGATTAATTTTTAAAATTTGTATTTTTAGTTTTTAAATAATCTAATAAGGAGGTTTTATTGGGTAAAAATTATAGATTTTGTCTGAATATTTTTTGTTTTTTTGAAAATTAGGAAACATATTTATATCTTATTTTTCTTATGCTATAAGAATTAGATTTGGGAAAGATAACAGTGGCAATAATAACGTTGGGGCTAGGTTTGGGAAATTTCCGAAACAGCTCGTTAGTCTATATCTACCCTCAATGCATAGTAAATGAGAAGCTGTGTTTTGAGTAGGGGATCGATGGATTACTCATCGGTTTTCTTACTAAGGCCAATGGTGATAAAATAACTATATATTTCGAGCATAATATGTTTCCATAGATTTTTTCTCAATTTAATTTTATATATTTGGGAATTTTCTAGGTTATCTATACTTGAAGCTTGACTCGCTTCCGCCAACGAGTTCCCTAGGTGCGTCCGTACGCCCTCCACACTCCCGTATGCTCTGGATACACCTTGGACGCACTCTGCACGCGCCCGGACCTAGACACACACGCATTTTGCGCCCTTGGCACCCACGTGCCCTTTGTGCATCTACATGCCTTGGTGCCTAGCACGCCCACTAAATATGTTTGTTACACAACTCTTTAATAAGAAACGTGCCTATTATAAAGCATCACACACGAAAAAACATTCGCGATGAAAAAGACGTATATTTGACCCCCTCCGTTCTTGGGTTCGAAAACTAGGCAAATATAAAATACATTTTTTAAACCCCCCTTCCCGGGCCCGAAAAAGAAATTGGCTCCCAAAAATATAATTTTCATCCTTAACCTCTCCCTAATCGAGGATTAAAGAGGTAATAATATAAATCAATATTGTAGAAGGACAATATATAATTAATAATATATATATATATATCCTTAAATTATAAATATTGAATTAATTCTTAATTATAATATATATATATAATTATCTATATTATAAGAATATATAATAAATTAAATGTCCAAATAATTAATATAAATTAAGGTAATTCAATAATCAATTAATTTATATTAACATTATTAAATATGTATTTTAATATTAATATATAATATATATATATAATATTATTATAACAATTCATTTTTAAATTGGAATTATATATATATATATATATATATTTTTGCAAAATTAATTATAATATAATAATTTTATAAACATAGGTATATATTACATTTTAATTCTAATATATATCTATAGAATAAATGTGTAATCTATATGGGTGCGGATGTATTTTGGGATGTTTTTTGTTTTTTTTTTTTCCTTTTTCGTCCGGGCCAGCAAAATGTCGTATTTTACAGCATTTTCTCGCGAAATTAACGCATTTTACACTAGCTCGTCAACATCCACAACATCGTTTTCAACATCCCCCGCATGTCCGACCAACATCCCTAGCATCACCAACAAATCGTGGGTAACAAAATCCAAAAATGTAGCTGGCGGGTTGACGAGGTCAAAACAATAATGCTTCAAACAGGTGATGATTCGAACAGGGGTGCAATTACATCTCTGCAAAAAGTCTAAAAAGTAGGGGGGGGTTGGGGGGGGCGGCCCCATGATGTTCGAAGAATTGATGATTCAACTAGGGGTGCAATTAATTAAATCTCTATAGCAAATCTAAAACGTAGCGGGGGGGTTGGGGGGGGGCGGCAGCCCCCCCATGATGTCGGAAGAAGTGGTGATTCAAGTAGGGGTGCAATGATTCAAGAAAGGGTGTGATAGAATTTAAAAGGCAGCGGGAGGGTTAGCGGGGGTGGCTTCCCCTATAATGTTCGAAGAAATGCATACATACAGACATACACAAATTACCTAAAATGTCGTATTTTGCAGCATTTTCTCGCGAAATTGGATTCTCAAAAAAGTGATGATTCAAACAGGGGTGCAATTCAATCTCTGCCGGGCCAGTAAAGTGTCGTATTTTACAGCATGTTCTCGCGAAATATACCTCGTATGTCCCACCAACATCCCTAGCATCACCCACAAATCGTGTGACGGGGTCAAAGAAATGATGCTTCAAGTAGGAGGGCATGTCAATCGCTGTAAAAATATATATAAAAAGTAGCGGGGGGGTTGGGGGGGGGGGCGGCAGCCCCCCCCACGATGTTGTTTGCAGAAGTGAAGATTTGAATAGGGGTGCAATTAAATCTCTGCAAAAAGTTTAAAAAGTAGCGGGGGGGTTAGGGGGGGCGGCAGCCACCCCCCCCATGATGTTCGAAGAATTGATGATTCAACTAGGGGTGTAATTAATTAAATCTCTGTAGAAAATCTAAACGTAGCGGGGGGTTTGGGGGGGGCGGCAGCCCCCCCCATAATGTCGGAAGAAGTGGTGATTCAAGTAGGGGTGCAATGATTCAAGAAAGGGTGTGATAGAATTTACAAGGCAGCGGGAGGGTTAGCGGGGGTAGCTTCCCCTATGATGTTCGAAGAAATGCATATATACGGACTACACAGATTACCTAAAATGTCGTATTTTGCAGCATTTTCTCGCGAAATTGGACGCGCGAAAAAGTGATAATTCAAATAAGGGTGCAATTCAATCTCTATCGGGCCAATAAAGTATCGTATTTTACAGCATGTTCTCGCGAAATATACCCCGCATCCCACCAATATCCCTAGCATCACCCACAAATCGTGTGACGGGGTCAAAGAAATGATGATTCAAGTAGGAGGGCATATCAATCCCTATTAAAAAAAATATAAATTACTTCGCTTCGAGCAACCCCCACCCTCCACACTCACGAGCTTACGACCGTTACAACAAATCTAGAGACTTCGACTCCAATTCCCATCGGCCCCTTCCTTTCCCATCGGCAACTTCCACTTGTCTGTGAGCCGATCTCGAGAACTCAAACATCGGTTCCGTTAACAAAAGCCAAGCCCCTTCCAAAAAGAACCCGACAGGGGATTAAACAAAGTTGCTTATTCACAACCCAAAGCAATACAACAGCATCACCCTTTCCGAGCCTCAGATGAAATATACACCCAAATGTGCGCCGAGCGAAACATTAAGCAAAACCGGACTGGCAAGCTGCTCTGGCGGGATATTGGCGGGATGCACTAGCGAATACTGGCATACTCGGCGGGATCCATTGGCGAGCTACTCAGCGGGATCCACTGGCGGACTACTAACGAACTACTCTGGGATACTCAGTGGGATACTCGGCGGGATCCACTGGTGAACCGCTCTAACGGAATACTTAGCGAGATCCACTGGCGAGCAGCTCTGGCGGGATACTGGGCGGGATCCACTAGCGAACAGCTCTGCTAGGATACTCGGCGGGATACTCGGCGGGATCCATCAATGAGCTGCTCTGACGGGATACTGGGTGGGGGCGTGATATAAAAGCATCGCAAATGCGGATTCCAAACATAAAATCTAATAACCCCTTCCTATCGGGTGGGGAAAAATAGCGGGAGGGCTTGGGGGGGGCGGCAGCCCCTCCCCACGAATTGCTTGCAGAAATGATAATTTGAATAAGAATACAATTAAATTTCTGCAAAAAATCTAAAAAGTAGCGGGGGGGGGGGGGTTAGGCTGCCGACCCCCCCTCATAATAGTTGAAGAATTGACAATTCAACTAAGGGTACAATCCCACCCCATAATGTTCGAAGAATTAATAATTCGAAATTACAATTAATTAATTCTCTGCAGAAAAAAAATACCATAACCATATAAATATCCAAAGAATTAATTTATTACAACAAAACAAAAACCATTCAAAATCTTAATCATTTTTTCTACACATTCTAAATTACAATATAAAATATATTTTATAATATATAATAAATTCCCAATTCCAAATTATTTTTTTCTAAAATATTAATTATTCAATTATTCTTTATTCAATATTTTTATATTTTACATAAACATAATAATTAATAATTCATTTCAAAAAAATAAATATACAAATAAAATATGGTTTTTAATTAATAATAATCAATTAAAATATATAATTATTATGTTATTTATTATTTAATTTTTATATTTGTTTTCCAAAAATATTTAAACACAATATATATATATAATATGTTTATTTAAATCAATCAAATATTTGGATTATTTTCGAATATGTTATTCAAATCAATTTTATATATCTATTTGTATATTAATTTGTATCTTTTAATTATTTTTAATTCTTTAAATACACATTCAATTTCTTCATGTTGCAGATCAGGATTGGCTGAAGTACCTGGCTAGCATTTTTCTTGCGATGTGTTCTTTTTCTCTCCTCTCTGTTTAATTCATTCATTTCTAATTTTTGGTTTTGCTAATCTTTAAACGCATGAGCAAGCAGTGGCTGCCACCATCTTAACCATCTGCATCAGACCAATTCTCAGGTAGTGTGGAATGTTATATCAGCTTTTCCAGGCCTGACTATGAGAAGTGGAGAAGCGCCTGGAAAAAACATGCTCGTGACACACTACTACACCCGCAGCTGACATCACGGCCACCAAATCCGAAGCAAGACCCCGACCTCCTGTTTGCTTGAAGCACAGTTCAAACATGGGCAAGAGGAAGCAACTTCGAGCAACTGAAGGGTTGTTTGCTGGGCCCTCCACATTCTCTTTCAGAGGCCTCTGCCCCAAAAAACGGCGTAATATCGACAGTGCAAGGTTCGCAGGGCACTTAGCATGGTCGACGAGCAACTCCATCTTTTTGCTCAATGCGCTTAACCGAGGCTCGTCGAGCTATTCCGCCCTGAAGGCAAAGAAATGCAAGTCTTGAGTTTCAAGGGTTTCTCGCTCGGATGGAAAGCTTGTCCAAAGAGGTGTTCATAACGGGCGACGCTTGGCCGTGCCTTCTGTGAGCTTCGGCTCTTAACTGCCCAGGGCATGTGCCCTCGATTTCGCGCGCAGCGATTCGAGGGCCACATGCCCATGGCAAGGGACAAAATCGTGCCCAGAGGCGCCCGCTCTTAATCCAAACCTGAGAAGACCAAAGAAGGAGCAAGGGTAAGCATTGAGTGCACTGCATAATTCAACTGCTCGAAAATGGCACCAGCGCCACCATCAATTTCGGTCGCATCTGGACTATCTTTAAATTGCTGAAAGCTCACTTCAGCACGTCTTCCAGCTCCCACCCTGCAGGCAAGGTCTGAGCCCCTTCTGACAACGGCTGGCATGCATCTGAAAAGGTTTGGGGTGTGTGCCGCATGCTGACGTGCGGTGCGCACGTAAAAAAAAAACTGGTTCCGGGCAAGCTGCTTTCGGCAATGCACTGCTTGCATTGACCGCCCCTCCTGGCGTGGCAAATGAACACATTCGGAAGGGGAGCTAAGCCACAAGCACACCACCTGGACCTTGGACCTGGCCACCTCACACTGAATGCGCCTTGAAGATCCAGCGCCTTAGCACGGCTTCTGCAAGTTCGGCTGGGAACCTCGGGGCAGAAGGTCGCGTCATACCCTTCCACGAATTCACTTCGAACCCCTGAATGCCCACCAAGAGGTCGAGGCCGTTTCAAGGTTTATTCCGACGTTGTGCCATGCCGAATGGACGGCAACTGTAGAAATTGACCGTTGCAAAGTTCAACCGGAGCTCCCGTCAAGCAGTTCTCAGGCTCCGGCACTGGGTTGCCGAAATGAGCTTTGCTAAAAGCAGGCTAATGGCAAGGGCCATGTGGATGGCAATGCACAAATTATGAAAACATTGCACCAAAAAAATGCCCTGCGGTCTGTGCAGGCTACATCTGGCAGGGCTCAGGAAAAAAACAAGCAGCAGTTGCAAGGTGTTCAGATGTGTGCATCCACTATATGGCCTGCCTTTAAAGTCATCCTGCAATCTGATCTGCGGATCCAGGCTTTGGCCCAGAATCCAGAAACTGCGCGGGGCCAGGCCCACGCAGTACATTTCTCCGGTTTGGCGGGCCAGCGCGCAGTGGACGAGCTAACTGCCATGGGCCAACAAACTCAAAATACAAAAGGAGCACACAACAAAAAACTGCCAACTAGCAAAGGAAAAACCTTGGACACACACACACACACACACATCGCAAAGTCCATCATGCGTCAGCTGCGCGGCTCCGGGCCCATCGGGGTGCCTTCTCAGTCTTTGCTGGAGAGCTCGGCGGCGCGCAGGCTGGGCTTGGCACAGCCGGAGCAGTCAGAGAGAGGTGCTCGCGTGTGCTCCTGCGCGGCTTGAGGCGGGAATTCTCGGGTCTCTTTGCGCAAAAGGTGCCAATGCCCGTTGGATGCACTTGAAAAAACTCGATGGGCTGAGTTGATAAGAGGTAACCATTGCGGAGGCAGTGATAGCAAAGGAGGCAAGACAAAAGAAACTGGGAACACGATCTAGCAGCAAGAGCAACTGAAAACAAAGTGGGGGGGGGTCAGAATCAGACAAGCCCAAGTGGCTTGCAAGCTGCTGCGCCATTTAGCATTGGTCTAGAATGGGCTGGTAGTGCTTAGATTGGTTCAGTGCTGCTGTAGCACTACTTTAGGCGCCGCACACGTCCCAGGTCTTCTTTACGGAATGAATGGGACAACTCTGCAATAAGTCCCCTTAAACTAATGGTTATCCTGCTGAATAATTATGCCAAGAAAAAGGAGCCCGCGTCAAGCAAATATACAGATTTACTATGCGTGTGTTTAAAGACAAAACGTTCAGACGTGTGTTTCGGCTGGCAGCGGAACGTGCACCAAACACATGGCCAACCGACCAAGGGTGCCATCACATCACCGCAAAGGCTAGCTTTGTCGACATGAGGAAGTCACATTTTGTTTGAAGGCTTCCTTGCCCCAAGCTTCCCGACGCAAAGCACCCTTCGGTCATGCAGGGTTCATCCACATGAAGCAAGCGTGATCCCAAGCGACCCTCTGGAGATGCCCACCACAAGTCTCCATTCCCAACTTTTGTTTTTCATGCAAACGGTGATGGTCTGACAATGGGAACAGGCTCTTTGTCGAGACCCTTTTCAGATTCAATCTGCGAAGCGGCCCCTCTGCCACTTGCATCCACTCAGTTCCGTCAAACCTTGACCCAAAACGACCCGCGCCTCAGCTCACTGCTATCCTCGCAGTTGCAAAGCACGACGATGCCGTCATCCTCAAGGCCTAGGATCATGCACCTGTCAGGGCCCAAATTCGCCCTTGGCTGAAGTGTGTCATAGGCCAGTTGAAGCTGGGTGCAATGCTCGGATAGGAAAGAAAAAACGAGTCAAAAGCTCTAGAGGCACCTTTGGTCCTTGTAGAAGACCACGTCCTGGGCGTTGGAAGCCAAGATTGTGCCAATGCGTTGCTTGGACAGTGTCTTCCAAAGGACTCACAAAAACAAAAGAGTCAAGCTCATGTTTCCATGCTTTGCTGGCCGACAGGGCTGCTGGCAAATCCCTCAGCGATTCGCAACAGAACCTCATGCACCCACTCCCAGTCGTTGCCAAGATGCATACTTCGCGAGAGGAGGCTGTGGGGGAGCCTGGCCAAAGGGCTTTCTATGCCCGGGCAAAGGCCGGGCTATACCGGACCCAACTAAAACCCTCAACAGCCAACTACCACAATGCCCCCAACTGAAAAAATGAGCCAATTGCCATGTTGGCTGCAGCTGCCTGAAGCATTGACACCAATTTGTTGATCAACTTACTATATATATGTATACACATATTCGTATACATATATATGTATATACATATATATATATATATATGTGGTTGCTAAGCAGCTCACATGTTGTCTGCTGTAGGCAGCTCGTTCAGCTTCACTCTCTTCATGCTTCTCACCTTACTCTCTGGTTCCTTTCTCTTCTGTACAATATTTTTGCCCGCCTGCTTTGGTTTTGGCTGCGCTTCCTGCGAGTACTGACATGGGCCGCTCGCCCAATCCAATGGCGAGTCTCCAATATACAGCTAGGCTGTTACAGTCCTAAGCCACCAAAAAGCGAAATCACCCTTGAGACAACCGCCAGCCATCTGCCCCCTTACAACACATACAATCACACTCCTTCCTATCCATGTGTCCCTGGTCCATCTGTACGTGCAATGCAGCTTGATGTTTCTCTCCCATGGTCCGTGGCTGGAGTATGCAAGGCGACCCAAGCTGACGAGCATGCCAACAAAAACTGGGCAAATGCCTTCATCACACGTCCAAATGGCTCTACTAGGCTTGTGACCGGGGTGGCGGGTCCGTTTGACGTTGATTGATCAACCGCGGTCGCCCAAAGTAAAGACTTTAGCTCAACAGTCCGGATCGGAATCCATCTTTCGTTAATCGTCTTGCTACAAGCTGCATAAACCGCATCAACCCTGCAGCCGCGGCATAACACATCTGCAGCTGGCCAGCTAAGCTTTTGCTTGGTTTGCTACGCCAAGTCATTTGAAAAAGGTGGGGCTCCCCAAAACATGGCCTGGCCACTTCCCGGTCAATCCTCAAAACGGGTACCGGTATCCTCAAAATGACCTCGAAGTGGTGTTAGAAATGTGTTTCAGACCCTCAAAATCTCAACTTGCAAGTACTCTCAAGGGGCCCAGATTTCTGCTACATCTGTGCAGGGCAGTCCTGAAGGACAGGCGGCGCTTTCACCAGGACAGGCGGCGCTTTTACCGGCATCTCCTGGGCCAAAGAATCGTCGTCACCTTTCTACAGGCGGGCTTTGCGCCCGGACTGCAGGCCCTTTTCAAATGTATGTGCAACATATGAGCGTTTTCAGCATACATGATCTCAATGCTGCGTGTGCAGCAAGTAGTTCAGTGGGCTTCTCGTTGCATGGATGGCTTGCTTGCGGCAGGCCAGGCACGCAAGAAGGGCTCCAACAACTGTGTCATTGGGAGGCACGCAGATTGGCAAGCAAACAATTCGCGTATATTCGCGTCATAACCACACGGACTCAGAAGCCATGCTGGTGATGTGACAGGTGATGTTGCTGGTGATGCTGGCGATGCGCGTCATGATCACCGGGAACTTCCCTCTGGTCTCAACCCCCTGCAACAACTCAACACTCCGCATCTGATATCTGCTGAAATCTTCCCATCATGCCGGGGCCGTTCACCCTTCCCACATGACGTTACACTTCTCGATCTAAATGGGGGCTGCCCAAACTCCCGAAGTTTTCACCAATCCTTTGTAAGAATCTTTTGGCCGCGCTTCCTGCGAGTACTGACATGGGCCGCCCGCCCAATCCAATGGCGAGTCTCCAATATACAGCTAGGCTGTTACAGTCCTAAGCCACCAAAAAGCGAAATCACCCTTGAGAACAACCGCCAGCCATCTGCCCCCTTACAACACATACAATCACACTCCTTCCTATCCATGTGTCCCTGGTCCATCTGTACGTGCAATGCAGCTTGATGTTTCTCTCCCATGGTCCGTGGCTGGAGTATGCAAGGCGACCCAAGCTGACGAGCATGCCAACAAAAACTGGGCAAATGCCTTCATCACACGTCCAAATGGCTCTACTAGGCTTGTGACCGGGGTGGCGGGTCCGTTTGACGTTGATTGATCAACCCCGGTCGCCCAAAGTAAAAGACTTTAGCTCAACAGTCCGGATCGGAATCCATCTTTCGTTGAATCGTCTTGCTACAAGCTGCATAAACCGCATCAACAAAGCGGCATAACACATCTGCAGCTGGCCAGCTAAGCTTTTGCTTGGTTTGCTACGCCAAGTCATTTGAAAAAGGTGGGGCTCCCCAAAACATGGCCTGGCCACTTCCCGGTCAATCCTCAAAACGGGTACCGGTATCCTCAAAATGACCTCGAAGTGGTGTTAGAAATGTGTTTCAGACCCTCAAAATCTCAACTTGCAAGTACTCTCAAAGGGGCCAGATTTCTGCTACATCTGTGCAGGGCAGTCCTGAAGGACAGGCGGCGCTTTCACCAGGACAGGCGGCGCTTTCACCGGCATCTCCTGAGCCAAAGAATCGTCGTCACCTTTCTACAGGCGGGCTTTGCGCCCGGACTGCAGGCCCTTTTGAAATGTATGTGCAACATATGAGCGTTTTCAGCATACATGATCCCAATGCTGCGTGTGCCAGCAAGTAGTTCAATGGGCTTCTCGTTGCATGGATGGCTTGCTTGCGGCAGGCCAGGCACGCAAGAAGGGCTCCAAACAACTGTGTCATTGGGAGGCACGCAGGTTGGCTAGCGAACAGTTCGCGTATATGATGTGACAGGTGATGTTGCTGGTGATGCTGGCGATGCGCGTCATGATCACCGGGAACTTCCCTCTGGTCGGGTGCTGACACCGGCAAAAACCAGCCCACAAAGCTCAACCCCCGGCGACAACTCAACACTCCGCATCTGATATGCACTGAAATCTTCCCATCATGCCGGGGCCGTTCACCCTTCCCACATGACGTTACACTTCTCGATCTAAATGGGGGTCCCGAAGTGTTCACCAATCCTTTGTAAGAATCTACCGCTCGTGTCAACCTCAGTGCGGGGTCCTGCGCCAGCGGTGGCGCCTTCTGCGGCATCGGTGGCGCCTTGTGTGGCGCCGTCGCAGCGGCTCCCTGGCAAAGCTTTGCTTTTTTGTGAAGCTGCTGAACAAACGATGAGGTCATCTACATCCCGGGTGGCACGCCAAATATTGCAACAAGGGGCCAACATCAGATTCTCACACTTTCTTCACATGCAATGCGGATTTTCTAATCTGGCAATGCGAAACACACGTGAATTCGCATTCGTGAATTGATGGGCCTATCCAACTCAGGTTCTGACCCCAAACTGAACCACCCCTAGTGCTTGATTTGAGGGCTTGGATTCAATCCCCACAGCAGGTGACTCCCGGTTGGCGTTGGGAATTGTGGTTTTCTGGGCTTAACCCCCTTTTCCTTCTTCAGGGCAAATGGCACACCACCCCTGACCTAGCCAAATAAGCAAGAAAGCCGACAACACCCCCGGTGAATTCCCGATCGTAGCAACTCTGTCCTTGAAGATGACGGAGGGCGGTGCCTTGCACGGCAGGATGTTCGAAGGCTCCTGAGGTATCTAGGGCATGGGTTGAAGTTCTGTTGGGGGTATGTGGGTTGTGTGGGCTATGTGGATGTTGTGGGTTGCATGGAAGTACGTGGGCTATGTCGGGTTGTATGGCGATATGTGAGTTATGCGGGGTATGTCGCTTGTGCATTGTACTGTGTGTGTGTGTGCCAAACTTCTGGACACAGGTTCCCTGTTTGTCCCCTCCCCAGCCCTTGGAGAGAATATGCTAAAGTACAAATCCCAAAGAGAAAGGAGTTTCGACCAGACTTGCCGAACTACTGCAATAAGCTTTACTGGCTGCAGTGCAACGGCATGGTTTGTAAATGAAACAAAGGCCGACAAAACTGAACCCCATCCATGGATCCTCGTTAAGTGCCTCCCTACCTTAAAGCGCCGGTCATTAGAGGGCACGGAAGGTGTGGGCCCAGTCTGAGGGCTGGCGACCGGGGACCTTCACTGAAGCGAGCACTCAAACGCTGTCCTGAGGCGTTGCTTTCTGTGGGCCCAGGCTTCCCATTGCCTGCATGTGGGATGTGGGATATGGCTGGTAGTCCGCAGATTTTATGCTTATCCCCCGAAGAGCAGAACAGCGGCGGCTTTGAAAGAACCAGCTAGGGTTGAAGGAGTGAGTTGCATGTGCTTGAAAACCACCAGCAATGGAAAACGGCCCTGAAGCCCGTCCATGAAAGCCATGTCCGAACATGGGAGCATTCCACTGTTTCGCCCCAAGGACCTGCAGACTTGGCCCCTAGAGTTCACATGCGGAGGGCCGGCAGCCTGCCGACACATCATCCGAAAGGACCCATGTTTGGAGCGCTTGGCGTCACCAGAGCGTCGACAACGGCAAACCCTGGGGTGCAGGATGGTTTCGCCATCTCAATTGTCCCCTTCTGCCAGAGATATTGGCGTGTTCACCCATAGTATTTTTCGGCTTGCATTTTGCACGATGCTCAATGTTTACAACGGCTTTCTTTGTTCAACAAGCCTCCAGGCTAGACCCCTCAGCATGTATATTTTGTACCCTAGCTTCTTCGTAAACAGCTGAACCGCAAACACACACACACAAATGTACCATCGATCTTGGATCACGGCAAGGAGCGCTAAGCTTTAAATCCTTTGAGGAATGCGCCCGTACCAAACCGTAGCCTGTCAGCCATCAGGGAGGCAAGCCAACCCAGCAAAGAGGGGCCCTCTGTGTCCGTTTTGTCCACCTCCGTTTGGAACCTCGGGCTGTACTTGACGCCCAACATGCCTGCGACAGCACTGGCGGAGCTTTCAGTGGCAAGTCCTGGCAACTCCGGGCCGGTTGATATGACATGTCCGGTGCCAACGTCAATCTCGAAATGGCATTCGGCTAAGCGGTAGCTTTCATATCAATGAGCAACTGGCACACGCCCACCGTATACGATTGCTGACTCACGCCTTGTTCCGGCAAACCAACTAATACGAATATGGGATATATGCAGCTACCCGCGGATTTGGCCCACCTTGAAGCATTCTAAGTCTTCCAACTTCGCAACAAGTGCCTTGGCTATTACCATTTGTGGTCGCATTCGAAATGCCACCCATCCTTGGATCCTGTGAGAGCTTCAAGCGGCGAAGGGCAACCACTTCATTTCCGATATGCCACCTGCGCTCCACCTGACCCAGTCACACCGCTGGCTCGTTTTGTGCGAGTGCAAAACCAGCAAGCTTGGAAGGTGTAAACTTGCATCTTCTTCCTTTCATATCACTGAGCCTGGCCCAGTCTGGAACCCATGTCTTCATTGGCCTAAAGCCGCCGCCCGTCCTGGAATATATGTGGCGGAGGCATCTTGCACTTCTGGGCGGGGGTCATGGGGCCGCTGTCCTGGAGCATCGGTCTGAGTGGCCCAATCTGCCAAGCCTCCATCTGGCCAATGAATCCAATGAAGACCCAGCCATGGCAAGAGCATAGCCTGCGACAAAGCAAAACATATGTTTGCTACCTAAAGCCACTAGCACATTTCTTTGGGCCTTTCGATGTGTATTCTACAATCTCCTGTGCAAACTGTTTCTAATGCCCCAAAGAGGGGTGCAAGTTTTGCTGTTGGTGGTTGGTTTACTTGACCCCATGCCAAAAATGTCTCTTCCAGGACCCCTCGTTTGCCCTGCACCTCAACTGATGCAGCGGCCCAGGTCGTATTCAAATAATCCTGCAAATTCATCATTCGCGAATTGATTTGGGCAGGTCTCAGCCGCAAGTTTTTTCACTTACACAAACCCCCGAACTGGTTCGAAGTCCAAAAGCGACAGCGCCCAACAAGTCAACACGCGCGCATCTCAACCTTGCAGGTCACATGGCCCTTCACTTCGTTGCCTTTGTGGCTTGCGCCGACTTTGGCACGTGGCTGTGGCTCAAAAAACCGGTAAAGCGGAACCCTGGTAAGTGGAAACATGGACCAAAACCTGCGTAACCCCTCCTGTTCAATTTTGAGCCACACCCACGTGGACACGTTGACATGAGGAATGATGAACCGCGATGTTCACCTTCCCAGCTTGACATCACCCGCTTGCACGTCATGACTTTTGAAGAAACGTTTGTGCATTTGTGTCCCTGATGTGGGGCAGCCAACAACTCTGACTCTGTCCACCTTGTTACCTACCGCAAGAAAGCACCACATCAGGAAAGGCTCAACTTTGCAAGTGCAGTCACCTCGCCACAGTCGTCATACCGTGGGGCAGTCCATTTGGAAACTCCCAACCTAGTCATTGCACGCAGGCTAGTCACTTGGCGTCCCTTCGAGGGTCCGATTCCCGGCCACTCCTTCGCCGCTTTGGGCGGATGGTCCTGACGGGTTGCCG
>CAUJNA010003328.1:1061164-1141164 GCA_963377175.1 Effrenium voratum
TCGCAGGAATCCACAAAATTCCTGGGACAGCTTTGCGGCGCAAACACATGCGGGAGGTTAGAAGGGCCCCCGAGAACATATGGACAAATGACGCTTGCACACTTGGCAGAGTTGCAACTCCAAAAAATGAAAGCACCAAAAATGCATCCAACAAACGCTCCTGTTTTCTTGACCCTAGACCTGGTTGGAAGAACGCCCAGGCATCAACATCACTGCAGGAAGTCCAAAGGAGGGACTTTGTTACTCGGGTCAGGTGTGTCGCAATCGCGACTTGTTGCACGGCTTGCCAAAGGGGCCGGACTCTGCTCAAAGTCAAAGTGACAAAGCTTCCCTAGAATACCCCCAAGAGATGACTCACAAGGGCAAAACGGATTTATAACCAATTTGGAAAGCACATCCCCCCTCCCCCGCCTCTCCGCCCCTCCCCCCCCACCCCCCAACAGAAAATCGTTAGTTGATTCTGGCGGTTCAGATTCCAAGCATGGCACTCGCCATGGATGTCTGAAACTCAGCTCAATGGGCAATTCGGTTGTAGGGAACCCCCCCAAAATTGTGTGTGTGTGTGTGTGTGTGTGATATGTGTGGGTGTGTGTGATGTGTGTGTGTGTGTGATGTGATGTGATGTGATGTGATGTGATGTGATGTGATGTGATGTGATGTGATGTGATGTGATGTGATGTGATGTGATGTGATGTGATGTGATGTGATGTGATGTGATGTGATGTGATGTGATGATGTGATGTGATGTGATGTGATGTGATGTGATGTGATGTGATGTGATGTGTGGGGGGGTGGGTGGGTGGGTGGGTGGGTGGGTGTGTTCCTCTTGGTTGCCCTTTTAAACTCCCATGTGGGGTACCTTTGCCCAAGCGCGGCCAACACCTGAACCCCTTATCAAGAGCGTTCTTGCTAGCCGGAAATAGGAGAACGTTGCACACGGCCAGCTCAAAAGGAACCTAGGCAAACCGTCGCACTAAAAATGAGTGTGTCTTCAAATAGACCCCCAAAAAAATGGTGGTACCCTTGGTTTCTCTAAACCCCCAACAAGGGTACCCAGGCCTCAAAAAGAGAACCATGGCCGAGGCACACCAACTTCCCATAGGGTTTTTGCCCCTCCGGCAGCAAGAAGCGCCCCATGATCAGCTCTCGCTGTGGCGGGGTCAAGCCTTGGACATCCCGCGCGCCGGGGGTGAAGGAGAGGGGGGAAAAGCGGTTTGGACATCCGAAGCCATCCGTTTCCTTAGTTTGGGCTGGAAATAACTGGAAAGTATGAAGAGGTTGCTGGCGCCAAAAGGAACTGGAACCACTCCATCCCACAACCCACGGTTCAAACATGAACATACAGCCACATGTTCCGGTCAAGGCAAAGTGCCCTTGCTCTGTTGCGGACAGCCATATTTTGTTTGCCAAAATCTAACCTCATCATAGCACCACAACGAACACTTTCATGTTTGTTGCGCTCCAATAGTTTTGAAAACGTGCAATCTAAAACCTCATCATAGCACCAAGCTGGCACATTCAAATCGAATCGTGGCTCACCTTTGTGCGTGCGCGTTCCAAGTGCCGCCAAAAAAGGCGATCCCACCAAATGGTTGTCTAACAAGCATGTTGATCTTATAGTTTGATGGGCATTGTGTTTCGTGCTAGTTGTCGGGTATGGTCCGTTGGCCGATTCCGCAGTTGCAAGTCGAATGATTCAGACACGTGGGGGGACGACATCGTTCAAGGTTGCTCGGCTCATGGTGCTAGACAGACGCAGTCACATAACCGAAGGGTGTACAACTACCCCATGTGATGGGTGGCTGTGCGAGGTAGCATTTGGCATGGACAACTCTCAAAGTTGTGGACCCAACTTTTTGAGATTCCCCCCCCCCGGACTATTGCTGGTCAACCAAAATGGAGGAGGCCAATCACAACAAAAAGGTCGGACTTCGCCAGGTCGCTGTCCAGCTTGGAGCGCACCTGCTGGATTTCCAGCCCAAAGCGCGCAGCGAATTCCCGGGCCTCGATGTTCGCAATGGGCTGCCGACCCCTCCCCGCCTGGGAATAATGGTCTGAGACCAAAAGTGGGATCCAAGCAAATACCCTGGATGCTGGAAAATAAAATTGCAATCACTAGAGGAACTCCTTGATCCCAGCAAACAACCTCCCACTGTGGAACCTCTAAACCCTGACCTGAGGACCTCTTCTTGCGGAGGATTTGTCTGGTACGGTGTCCTGCGCATTGATGCACGGCTGTCTGGCGGGAAAAGGAGGGCAATAAAGAAAGGTGACACGCATACACAATTTCCGGGAGCGTCCACCTTGCTGTAAAGGCTTGGATACAAAAATCAATATCACAAGCGAGATGGGAACAGGTTGTGACACACTCACGCACATATCCGACAGCAACACCTGTCACTCACAAACACACGCCTGGAAATCGGCCAAATCAAGGCACACAAAAGAAAGCCAATTAGTCCAGTGCAAACGGTGCATGTCCCTCTGGTCTTCTGCACCATCTGCGTCCCTTGACAAGTGGCTTCCGCCACCTGTTGCGACGTCCAAGGCACCTGGCAACGCATCGAACTGGAAGCAGTTCATCTCAACTTGGGAATTGGGATGCCTCCTTGGGGCCAATCTGGAAGAAACGTATTGACTGAATGGGGCCCCTGGCTGAAAAATCCGGCCAAACTGAGATGTGAGCAGGCGGGTCTCCAGCCCCCGCCGTCCGCCTGCGGCCTGGCGCTGCTGGCGCTGGTGCTGCTGGCGCTGGCACTGCTGGCCTGCGTTCAGCTTGGGGGTACAAAAAATACCCCATCCCCGTTTCAGCCTCGTTTCGTCCTTTTTTTTTGCTGGAAAGATGAACTATTGAGCAGCCAGCAATCACAAAGCAACCTCCTTTCGGTTTCCTTTCAACCGTCAAGTTGCTTCAACCTGCGGGGTGGGGATGGGAGAATGAGCGGGACCTTGCCCACATCCCGTTTGACATCTCCACGGCGAAATTTTGGCGGTTGCATGTAGACAAGGCTCATAAGAGGATAGGAATAACATCTCCATGGGGCGCAAAAAGACGTCAAATAACTCTTGAGATGTTCACAGGCAACAGCTGCGCCTTTTCCAACCCTGGATCGCTGACCCATAAGGAGCGTGGACTCGGAAATAAGGCACGAGCACGCTAGGAAACAAATCGAGCCTACTTTGATTTCCAGAAGAGAGCGCTGGTAACGTATCATACCAGTGTGCAACAGTCCAAAATCCAATAACTTGCGGCCTACTATCATGCTTCTTGAGGTCTGAACAAGCCTTGCTGTAGTCTAAGTCAAACCATGCCAGCACCTGCTGAAATCGGCCTTTCAGGGTCGCATGGCCATGGCGGGCTTCGGGGTTCCAAGGACTGAGAAGCCCAACATGTTCGGCAACCGCCGAAACATGGAGGCTGCACACCTTGCGGGGTCCGAGCCATTCTACTGCTTACACCTTGGATGATAGATGGCCATCCCACTTAGCAAGTGGTTGCTCGCCGGCTTGGCAATCCGTCACTGCATGATTTGTCCCAACAACAATCCTTTTACATGTCCACAGGGCTTACTCACTGGGGGTATTCATCACTTAACAGGTGGTCATCCAAGTACCAGATCCATGAAAGAGACCGGGTTGGCTTCAGAACAGTTACGCCTCTCAAAGTGTCCCGGCAGGTGGCGCGGCCTGGCCTTTGCCGGCTTGGCGAGTGGAGCACCAGTCGGAGCACCGACGGGAGCCTGGGCGAGTGGAAAGCGGTTCTTCGGTTCAGGCACTACGACATCTAGGTCCATTTATGCTATTCTAGTAGGGGAACCCTCCCCAAAAAAAGAAACGGTAAAAGGGCACTGGGGGACCGGCGCGACATTTTCCAGTGGCTCACAAAGGAGGCCTGCAAAAAGGCATCGCCATTTCAAACCTTCCCAAGGCAAACACACAACTTGCCCAATGGTGGATGTCTGAAAGCATCATTGCAATTCCGGAAGTGGACATGCATCTCAAAACGGCCCCGGGTTCACTTCAATGTTGGGAGAAGGGCAGCTTCTTTAGCTCGGCTCGTTTGGCCGCTGCCACCCTTAGAAGACACACAGTGAGCCCTCAGGCCTACTTCAGAAGACGCAAAGAAGGTTGAAAAAAACAATGTTCTTCATTCAGCTAGCTGATGATGACTGAAGGCCGCCAACAAGCCTTAAGGTGTTCAAACGGCTCAAAGCCGGTCTCAGCACTTGGGGCTGGAACTTGTTTCGCAGAACGCGAAGGAATGCTAAGCACCGTCTGCGCATGAGCTGCATCTAATTGGGACATGTCATGGCAAGCGCAGGCCCAAGCACTCATGGACGCATTGGAGCAATAGACAACACATACCAGCCCGTAGTTTGAACTCATCCCGCACAGTGCTGGCACGCCAAAAGAAAGCCGGACCGCAAACATCTGCACGTGCCTGCGCTGCTGGTGCTGCAGGCGCCGGAGCCTTCGCGTCTTTCAACCAAGAAAAGGCCAAGCAAGCGAACATGCGCCGGTTCCTCCTCCACCAACTTGGCTGCACGTCCACGCAAGTTTATTCCAAAGGCTTTGCTTGCCAAACGAGAACCAAGGTGTCAACCCCTCGAGGGGACAATGGGTTTCACTACGCAATCGTCGATTCTCTTCTTCATCCGCAACGAGCCAATGTCGCTAACGAATCTGAATTGCGACCGCGCAAGGGCAATGAGCTGCTTGTTGAGTGATCCAACATGCCATTACCTTCTTGCAACTCAAAACGAGGTATTTTCAGCCGACCATGAGCCGGACAAACAGTCAAGTTTGACATGTTTGTGTGTGTGTTTGTGTCTGCGCGTGTGTTGCGTGCCTGTCTGTACTTGCGCACGGTTCATGCAACCTTCTTCGCATGTGCTGAAGTAGAGTTGAAGGAGCTACCCTTTTCACAATGATGGTGATGCCCCAAGAAATTTCTGTGTCAACCCCGCGAGGTTTTATTTACATAGTCACGGGGTCACGCGTTGTTTTTAAAGTAGTGAGGGGGGTCGGGGGAGGAGCGCGTTTCCAAAAGTTCCAACGCACATGCAGTCTTGTGTGCAAACCGGCATAGGTGTCCGTGCCCCAAGGTTGAGGTTGGCCAGGGCCCCTGGGGCATGTTTCACACATTGCAAGCGAGACAACGACAAACAGGAAGGCACGAGCAAACATCGAACTGGGACATGTCATAACAAGCTCAGGCCCAGCGCCCAGGAACTCATCAGAGCAATAGAACGTACATGCCAGCCCATAAGATGAACTCATCCCATGCAGGGATGGCAACCCCTACAGGAACCCGGACTAAACACATCTGCGCGTGCCTGCGCTGCTGGCGCTGCAGGCGCAGGAGCCTTTGCGGGTTTTCAACCAAGAAAAGGCCAATCAAGCGAACATGCGCCGGTTCCTCCTCCACAAACTTGGCTGCACATCCACGCAAGGGTTGTCGAACGGCCTTGGTTTATGAAACTAAAACAGCCAGCGCCTCCTGAGTATAGAACCCGTCTAACCGTGTTGTTTGCCGCAAAAACGGTCACCAAAGGTATTCAAGTCCAGAATCTCGGGACGTGAGGTGCGCAATCTCACACTCACCTTGAACGTCTCATCTGCCGCGCCTGAGGTCTGGATGGCGCCGAAGCTTCCTGAGCTTACCCCCCCCACACTGGAACGTGGGCTTCCTGATTGTTGTAGACCAACTGAACTGCCAGGTGACAACTGGCACTCACCCCCCTTAGTCTGCTTCATGTCTTTGAGAGCACGCGCTCAGCACCCCCGCCTGCAAAGTGATATGCGCGCCCGCTCAAGATCACCCGCCCAGTGCTGCACATGCCTGCGGCATGATACGTGCACCCGCTCAAGAGCACACACGCGCACTGCTCAAAAGCACCCGCTTAGCTTTGCGCGTATGCCTTCCAAATGAGAAGCACGCCTGCCCAAGAGCACACGCTCAGCATTGCACACACGCCTGCCAAGTGGCACGCGCACGCGCTCAAGAGCACACGCTGAGCATCGCGCACATGCCTGCCAAATGATAAGCACACCCGCTCAAGAGCACACGCTAAGCACTGCTCACATGCATGCCAAATGAGCAGCGCACCCGCTCAACAGCACACTCTTAGATCCCCACAAGATGCAACAAGTGGAAAAACCTATCGCATGTCGCTTGACATGATGAAAAGAACACGCTGTTCAGTACCGGTCTGCGCGAACCAAAAGGGTCAACCAGTTTGAGAATGTCTCTTTAAACTTTCACCCCAAGACCTCTTTCTGAAAGCCACTTCCTCCACACAAGGCTACCGTGTTCTTGGTAAACTTCGGATGGGACCGACCGCCAAGAGAGGCTCCTCGCAGGAACTGCCACATTTTCCAAGGGCCACTTCAACATGGGAAGTCTCAAGCTTCTTGACGCCCTTGGCATCCTCAGCTGGACTTCAAAGTCCAATCCCTTCTTCTGCCTCACTTCCTCTGCTCCTAAGACCCGGTCCTGGCGTGGCGCCTCCCTCTCCCTGCGCGCCGAGCGAGCGAAGCGGCGGATTTTTTTTGACCCACACGAGGCGCGAACTTCACTGCTGAGTGGAGTGGGGAGTGGCTGCGTGGCTGAGTCTGGGGGGTAGTCTTGAGGTGCGCTTTGGACTAGTGACTTGCGCGAGCGTGTGTGGTGGTTGCACTCTCCGTGATGGCACGCCAATGCCTATCGCCATGAAGTCCTATCAAACATCACGGCCCGCAAGCAAGGCGATGCCCTCATTGTTTGCAAGGAGAGTGGGTGACTAGGTCATGAGTTATCAAATCTCTTGCTATTGTATAAGCTGAGGCAGTGAATAAGGATTCGGCCAACACGCATGTCAGAATCTAGAAGCCGTACAGCCAAATGAGCAAAACTAAGTCCAGTGCACAGACAAGACCTCAAAATCCGCCGACGCCACTTGGTCTTCCTCCAGAATCTCTGATCAAAGCCGAAGGCTTTTGGGACTGCTATTTTTGCGCATGCTGCGCTAGGTGTCCAAAACCCTGAATTCTTACAGTGTTTTGTCTTTCGTGCTAAAAATCTGCGTTTCGCCTAGGTCTCTTAGGGAGGGGGGTTTCCCTCGCACGCGCAGGATCTGCATCCCCAGCATCATCAGGATTATCTTGGTGCCATGAATGTGTCTTTTTTTGCCTATGAGTGTCGGTTTTTGATGCTTGCTTTTAGGACATTTCGAAAAACCCTGATTTTTGGCACTTTTCTGTGGCCAGCCGGCTGCATTCCCAGCATTCCCCCACATCTCTGGTATTTTCTGTGTTTGGTCAATGTTGCGTGTCTGAACGTCGTAAAATCTTGAGCGCGAAGATTGGGTCTGTTCCTGTAAGTTGTGTGGTTGCATCCCTTGTGTTTCCAGCATCCTCAGCATCTGGGACATGAAAAACAGGAAAGTGCCAAGAAGGCCTTGTTGTACTTACCAAAAAAGTGGGCCTTGCTTTACTTGCTTTTATACCATTTCGGGGGGTGGTGTAAAGAGTAGACCCTACTGTTCTTACTCCTGTCGCGTCTTCAGGACCAAAAAACGTCTTTTTCCTTACCCCAAATTCGAGGCTCTCTGCAGCCGACGTCAGAGGGGCGTTGTTTGTTCTCCCTCAACACACTCAGGGCGCTTGGCGTCAGGATGCTTTCGCAGTTCCATGCGGGCACAGCCCTCCAGCATCGCGCGGTTTGTTGGCATCCAGATCATAGCGGCGCACTCCTGCGGGCGGCCGCCTTGGGACCAGGTTGATTTGATTTTTTGCAAGACGTGCCGTTTGACTTGCACGAGTCGGCTTCCGCAGGCGCATGCCAGCTGCCACCGCATGTGCTGCTGCAAGTGGTGCGACGCACGCGAGAACTGACAGGCGCCCTGGTTGAGCGCAACAGAAGTTGCAAGGCCACCAGGAAGCAGTCCCGGATAACGAACACAGCGGCTGCCTGCAAAACAGTGTGGACGAGACCGGCTCTGGCGAAGCTCCTTCGCGTAGAGAACCTGGTGAAAACCACCGTGTCCTTTTCAGGCATCATCGTTGGCTTCTTGAAGCCTCTCTCCTCTCTCCTCTCTCCTCTCTCCTCTCTCCTCTCTCCTCTCTCCTCTCTCCTCTGTCCTCTGTCCTCTCTCCTCTCTCCTCTTTCCTGTCTCCTCTCTCGGTCAAGCCACATGTTTATTTGGCTGCTGCTGGGGCAAGGAGACCCCCGTATATACAGGGGAAGAGGAGTGTGGGTGTTAAGCTCTCAAGTGTGAGGGCTCTGGATTGCACATTGCAGGAACAAGTTCTAGCAGTTCTGGAAGAGAAATGGGATGATGTGAGCGCTGCTTGCTTGTGTGTCTCTCATGCATCTAGCCTGTTTGATGCTCAAGCTAAGCCTATGCTTTGCACGGTGTGGGTGTGGTCGCTAGTGCGCTGCTGGTGACTTAGCCCCGCCCTGCTGCTAAGCCTGAAGTGACCTAGGCAAAAAAAAACGTCTTGTTCCCGGCCTCAAATTCGAGGCACCCTGCAGCCGACGTCAGAGGCGTTCTTTGCGTGTTCTTTCCACGTGCTAAGAGCCCCACTTGACCTAGGCAAACAAAAGTCTTTTCCCCCACCCCAAATTCAAGGCACCCTGCAGCCGACGTCAGAGGGGCGTTGTTTGCCACGCGTTAAGAGCCCCACATGACCTCTTTTTCCCTACCCGAAAATGCACCCTTCACCCGGCGTTGTTTGCATTCTGCTTCCACGCGCCAAGAACCCCACGTGACCTAGGCAGAAAAGGAGTTTCTTTCCTTACCCCAAACTCAAGGTACCTTGCAGCCGACGGCGGAGGGGAGTTGTTTGTTCTCCTTCCACGTCGCAAAGAGCCCCACGCGACCTAGGCAAAAACACATCCTTCCCCCCAAATTCAAGGCACCCTCCAGCCAACGTCGGAGGGGCGCTGTTTGAGTTCACCTTCCACGCGTTAAGCACCCCATGTAGCCGCGTCAGAGGGGGGGTTCTCCTTCCACGCGCTAAGCGCCCCGCGTGACCTAAGCAAAAAAACGTCTTTTTCCTTACCCCAAATTCGAGGCACTCTGCAGCCGACCGACGTCAGCGGGGCGTTGTTTACGTCAGAGAAGCGTTTTTATTCTCCTTCCACACGTTAAGAGCCCGTGTGACCTAGGCAAAAAGTCCCTACCCCAAATTCAAAGCGCCATTAATAGGGGACTGTCCACTGGCGTCGGCGGATCGCGTAGCGATTTCAATAAAGATAAACGGCTTAACACGTGGGACTGCGGCCAAGCCTGGTGAAACCATTTCAAGGTCGATTTGCTTTGGACGGGTTGTCGCCTTAATGTGGGCCACATCTGGCTCCGCTGGCACTGCTGCAGATGAGTCTGCAGGTCGACGGCCGGGCCCGTCCAGCAGCAGCCGTGCGTCGCACGGGGGCAAAGGACTTCTCTCCTGGGATGCGGCCCCCTCGTCCGGGAGAAATTGATGGAACTGGGCAACTAGGTCCTCCAGCAAAGAGGTTAGAATAAGGGTACCCTTTTTTCTGTAGTCTATTTTAGCAGGGAACCCTCCCCCAAAAAAGGGTAAAAGAGCACAACTGGGAAACCTAGTCTAGTTGAATCAAATTGAAGCTGGCGCAATGCATCGATCCACCGGCTGAGACCAGTGGCCTTGGGATCCACATGCACGGCCAACTTTTGGATCCTCGCCTGAAGCCGTGCATCACAAGTGATTCGGACATGTGGGATTGGTGTTTGGCTGACAGTGGAATATTGGATGGAATAGGCCGATCGGACTATTTGCCAATAAGAGAAAGGCATCACTCACAAGGTAAGTGTGTATATCATGTCTGTGCATACCACATATACACGTAAAGTCTTTGTATATGCTAACCCCTGCAGGAATCCCACTAACATGCCACAAATTCTACACAGGAATCGGGAAGTCAAAGCATCAATTAAACTGTAGGGATCGGGCCTTCTGCCCCATTTTGAAAACACCTGCCATCTTGGGCACGACCGAGCCATGAAGGAGCCCTCGGCCAAGCGGCTGCGGGCATTCCTGTTGGTGCGCCAGCAGCTTCCTCTTGGCGAATTTCTCCCCGCAGGTCTTGCATTGAACTTCGCGGCCCTCGCAGTCCTTCCTCAGAGCGCCCGGAGCGAGCGCGCCCAAGCCTTGCCAATCCTAGGTGTCTGTTTAGGGGAAATAGATGGGTTTCCCTGGCAGATGATGAAACCACCAGGTAAACCAGGGCCATCTATTTTTCTACCAAAGAAACCAAAAAGGACACCCGTGTTGCGAAACAGCATGGAGACTCCGGGCAGCAAATGCGGTAACAAAGGTTGCAAGGACATGTAGCAAATCGTAGCAACAGGTGGTATCAATTGTAGGAACTAGTGAGAACTCTGGTCCTCACCTCATTACGGTTACTGACGAGGGCCAAGGGGTGCTTCTTAGGAACACTCACCCTTTGAAGCGCTCGACTCCATTGGATCTACAGGTTGCTTCCGCGGCCAATCGGCAACCAACCAGCCAAGCAAGCGACCAACCAACCAACCGACTGACCAACCGACCCACCCACCCACCGACCGACCAACCAACCCACCCACCCACCGACGGACCGACCAACCAACCAACCCACCCACGCAGCGACCAACCGACCAACCGACCAATCGACTGACCAACCAACCCACCCACCCAACCCCACCCAACCCACCCAACCCACCCAACCCACCCAACCCACCCAACCCACCCAACCCACCCAACCCACCCACCCACCCACCAACGACCGACCAGCCGACCAACCGACTGACCCACCAACCCACCCACCCACCCACCGACCGACCGACCAACCAACCCACCCACCGACCGACCAACCCACCCACCGACCAACCGACCAACCGACTGACCAACCAAACGCATTTGAAATCTGTCAATCGACTCCACCGCCAATTCGCCCTGCTAATCGGCAAACCCACAAACAAATTGCTTACAGGCATACCGCATCCATAGCAACAACTCTGAAGGCAACCGCCTCATGTTTCTTTGGTAGGAACCCTGCATTTGACACTGCTGCCTTTTGGAATGTACATCAAGCACTGGGGACTGCGCAACGCTGAGAAAGCTATCGCCAGTCCTTGGCATGATTGATGATTGAAGTTTAGCCCCTGTGATATTGTAATACTTATTCTTTGCGCTTCACCGTTAATCACAAAGCAAATGACACGTGTGTGTGTGTGTGTGCGCATTTTCTGGAGTTGTTTGCTGAGGCAATCCTGAGGAAACAATCATCCTCTGATTTCTTGGAAGGACTCCCATGCTAAAACCCACTCACATCAGGCTGGATTGTTCAGAATGGGGGATCCCTCGTCCAATTCCACAAGCAATACGGCCGCCGTGGTTTTGGACAGTCCAGGTTTCAGTTCCAAGATTAGGTCCTCCAGCAGAGAGGTTAGAAAGGGTAGCCTTTTTGCTGTAGTCTATTTTGGTAGGGGCACCCTCCCCAAAAAAAGGGCAAAAGGGCACTACTTGAAAAAACCTAGAAGAGTTGCCCACCCGCCGCTGTGGACTTTCGAGGCGCTCCATGTGTGGCTCCAGCAGCTTAGCATTCATGCGGTCGCTGCAAAGCTCACAGGTGACGATCCTCATGCTGCAGTCCTGGAAAACCAGAGATTGGGCCGCTCCAACCCTGGCCCCTCACTTTAACCGCAGAGCCAGGCTTGGGCCAACCCCGTGCAGGTTTAAAACAGTATCGTGTGAACAGTCTCCGTTTAGTCCCCCTTAGGGGAGATTTTGCCCAGCGTTCGAAAGGCAAAAGCTGCCGTGTGGGCCAGGGCTTGGGACAACTTGGCTCCTTCTTCCTGTGCTTCTTGATCATCTTTTTGGGAACCATCTCCTTGGGCGACAGGCGTGGGAGTGATCATCAATCTGTGTGCTTTCTGAAAACACGGAACTCCCCGTTTTTGCCTGGCATAAGGGTGAGAAAGGTGATACCACCTTATTTGGGGGGCAAGTGTGTCATATTTGGAATCGGCTACACAAAATTTGACAGGAAGTTGCTACCCGCACACTGACGAAGGTCTGAGGGGATCCCACACCTAGCGCAAGGGCCGAACATGGTCCCCGAGTGGGTGGGGCAGCGGGGGAGTAGAGAAGGATCTTATGTCAAACGGAATCCGCGTATGTTCAGCAACACATTGCTTAAACAACAGGCTAGTAACATGTTCTGTCCTGCGGCAATAATTCACATTGCCAGCCTCCCTCTACTGTTTGGTTTGCTGGCTTGGTGAGACAACAGGCTAGTAACATGTTCTGTCCTGCGGCAATAATTCACATTGCCAGCCTCCCTCTACTGTTTGGTTTGCTGGCTTGGTGAGACCTGCGGCAATAATTCACATTGCCAGCCTCCCTCTACTGTTTGGCTTGCTGGCTTGGTGAGAACCAGGGGATGAAAAATCCCCAGACCACCACTCCGAACCGATGCCCTGCCTGGCACTGGTCACAGGCCGCCATGGCTTCGCCTGCCTCTTGCTCGCCGGTCTTGTCGGTCTCTGGGGAATCTGGGGCCGCCTCCGCCTCATTCCGCCCGAGTTGCATGTTAGGTGTGCTTTTGGAAACGGTTGACCCTCCAAAATGCATGGGGAAATTTGTTGGCTTCCTGCAAAAGAAATTCAATCCCCAAACGAGTCCATTCAATTCCTGAAAAACAAGTAGACATGTCAACTAAGCCCACGGGGAACCTGTGCCTGGTCGGGGCTACAACTACTGGCTCACTGAAGATGACGCAGGATGGCGCACGAACTTTCACCCCTAAACCTAATCAATTTCTCGGCTGCACCCGGTTGCTGTTTGCGCTTTCACTGCATAGTGAGTAGCTGTCTTCGGGCAAACTGCACAAAGGTCCAGAACAAACAGCTGAAGTCGAGAGCTTTTGAACATAGACATTTCACCCTCGCGCCCATTTCTCTCTTTGCCAGGCCGCCTGTGCCTGAGCAGCCGCCTCAGGGCGTTGCCGGAACCAGATTCTGTGTGTACAAAACTGGAGAACAACCGTGTTTTTTCGAAGCTTGCGCAAAAGTCCACGTCGAGGTCTCAGAAGCTCCAGTGCCCGAGAGAGCCCGTCTATGGGCCATACACCTGTGACCTATGATGATCCATCAAAATTCCTTGTGGTGTCTGGCCATGGTTCGAATAGAACTTTTATGCTTACTATTGCTCAACATGCGCAACACCTTGCCATTTGGGCCAGGAGAAGACGGTCATATATATATATATATGGATATATATATATATATTGGTGAGTTACGAGATTCTTCGCGCGGGGAAAGGTCTTTGCCACATGACACACTATAATTGGGGTGCCCTCTGTTTCAATCCTCCTGCCCAATAGCAACATGAACGTGATTGAGTCGAAAAGATGGCAACCATTGAGCCGTTGAGAGCAAATGTTGCCCTGCCCACTCAGTGACAAACAATATGGGCCACCAACAAAGAGGCACAAAACTCAGTGTACCGCTTCCCTTTCTATCATGCCCCAACGTGGTTCTGCATGTTTGGCATGCTTGCGCAACATACTTGGAAGGCCCTTCCTGCTCAACGATACTTTTGGCGGGAGCTCATATGGCCATGTCCAAAATCGATCTCGGGCAATCCGTGAAGTGGCTTGGAACTCTGGGGGGCGTGGGTTTGACCAAGCACGCCAACTACCCAAAGAGCCTCCTTCCCCCTGTTTGTGGCCTTGGGCTCAAAGCGCACCGCGCCTTATGGAAGGCCCTTGGCCTATGAAGGCAATGGAGGCATTGGAGGACCCAAACAAGTGCCACTCGTGTTTCATCCCATCCTGTCTGGCCTTGGGGGTCGCGTCCTTGGCTTCTCCCGAATCTGGATCGAGTGCCTGGCTTCCGGTTAGCTGACCCGAAGCCGCCGCTGGAAGCCCAGGTAATTACAAACGCTCAGAGACATCATGGCATGTTGTGGTCGGATTCCACGCTACGAGTTAGTCAAGCGCAGGAAGGCCGCATTTTAGATATATGGTTGTGGGTCAAAAATAGGTCCCCAAAATGGGTTGCCCTGGCAAATGGAAACATGGACTCAAACCTGCGGTCCAATTCCTGTTGGTTTAATTTTGATCCACACCCATATAGATCTCCCTGGCACTTCGAACGTAATCGGTCTGCTTCCTGGCAGCTGCTCCCTGGACTGTGGAGGGGAACCGCGTCAAGGCAGTTGGGTGCGTTAGGACCCACCCGCTTTCCTTACCAAACGTGAGACACCAGAGAACCGCGAAAACCACCATCTGGCATAACGATCTTGTGGATTGACTTTGAACAACCGCAAATACATCTGTTAAAATCAAAACCCGGTATGAAGCTGGTCTACCCAAAACTATGTAAGAATTAAAAAGGGCGGCCGGACCCATTTGTGGCTGGGATTGTCCCTTGCTGATCTGCACGTACCCGGGTTGTGATTGTGGCTCATTTCTTTGTCAAGGCTGCCATGTGCCCAAACCGACAACCTGCTGATACCTGCGGTCATGCGGCAGCAGGTAAAACCAACCTCGCGCTGCAAAGGGTATTGCTCTGAAACTACGTTAAACCTTAAAGTGGGTCCAAACGAAACTCATCATATAGGCGACTGGGTTCCAAATTCATCCTAGTGCCACAGCCAGGGTTGGCAGCGGGTCAGCAAGATTCGGCCGGGCAACCACATGCTTCAAGTGTTCGCTCCGTTTTGACTATCCCGACTGTGATTGAAAGATCTTTGCAAATTTTGCCTTACCTAACAAAGCAATCAAGCCAGACCATATTGGAACAAATACTGCCCTCTCGAGCTGCGAAACCTGTTGGCAAACTGACTCCATGTGGACATTGCCAGCATTTCCCGATCGTTCCCCTGCCTCCAGCTTCAGCGTCAATGGGAAGTCGCCCAGATCCGGGACGGAAGCAAGCTTGCCGCTCTCCCAAGTTGTGCTCCATCGGAGCTCTTCACCTTTCCTGGTCGTGACCTTGTAGTTGTACTTGTGCGGGAGGAATCCAAGGTGTTGTTGGAAGGGCATGATGTCGGATAACTTGTTGGCACAGTACTCGGCATAGCTGACCTGAAACCCCTCCTGGCGATGGGCGCGCCAGTAGCGGCGCATCCGCACGGTACGGAGCACGGAAAAAAGCCGATGCGCGGTCGCGCACCCCGCTCCAACAGCATAAATGCATGAGCTCTCACTTGCTCACCGAAACACGCAATCACGCAGGCAGGCACACAAGCACACAAGCACACAAGCACACAAGCACACAAGCACACAAGCACACGAGCACACAAGCACACAAGCACAGTGGTGATAGTTTCCCTTTTAAAACCAATGGACAAAAATATAATATCCTCGAGGAAATGGAAGAGTATGTCGATTTTAACAAGACAAAACAAAAGCAACCGCCCCGCCCTCAATCCAGTTCCGACAAACGCGCCTTCTCGATGGTCTCCTGCACATTTCGCACCTTCTCTCGCAGCGCCTAAGGAACGGGCCGCAGCACAAGCACACCAACACACCAACACTGCAACACACCAAGACACCAACACGCCAACACCAAGCACACACACACACATATGCACAAAACACACGCAAATACACGCAAGCGCGTGCAGCACACACACAACGTACGCTCACACACAACGTACACTCACACACAACGTACACTCACACACACACACACATAATCATACCGGGCCCACACACAAACAAAGAAAATTGCACATGCACACAAACACAATCTCTCTCTCTCTCACCAGACGCAGGCGAAAGACACGACAAACACAAACACTGTCACCAGCACAGCACCAACGCAATAGAGACAACTCCACAAACACACACTAGCTCTTTGAAGAACACACACACACACACACACACACACACACACGCTCCACAAACAAACGTCCACCACAAGCAAACGCACACTACAAGGACAGCGCAGGCTGAAATATTCTGCTGGACTGAGCTAGGATGAAACAAGCACAGGCTGAAACTAATTCTAATCAAGGCTAAGAAACGTTAAAGCTAATCGCAATTTTCAATGGCGCTAAGAAATCTCACATATGTGGATGTGCCGTAGTAGTGAGAACGCGCCCGGACAAAGGACTTGAGTAACATCAAACAACTCATCTGAGCAGTGGTTTTCTTTGTTTTCTTTAAGACACCTCAACGCATGCCTGGTAGGTTAGTCGATCTGAATCGGCCGGTCAGTGAACCAGCTCCACATCTCCACATGAAGCTTCAGTGGCAATTGACATTTAACACGCAGGATGGGTTGCGACATGTCGTGAGTCAAGCGTTTTTTCTTTTTGGCTCAATAGGCACAAGCGCACAGGAGCCTTCTGCCTGCAAGAGGCCAAAGAACATCCTCACGTTTCGAAACGAGCAGTCAAACCACACAATAGCAATCAGGTCCGTATCCCCACGCATCCCAATCGAAAAGCCTGCTTGAGAACAAGCAAGTCAAGCTTTCAGGCTCTGAGGATAATAAGGCCTTGTTAAGGGCTTCATAGGGGCTTAAAGGGGCTCCCTCCCCCTCCCCTCCACCCCAACCCCCCCGACTCTAAATGGGGGGGAAACCACCGAAAGCAATTCGAAGTGTTCACTTCAATGAGCCCAGCGTTTGGCCTCAAAGGGATGCTGACAACACGCGCCTTGGCCAACTCTTCCGGGCCTTCACTCCTGGGCTGATCGCTCCGTGCGCCTTTTGCAACCAAGGGCACTGGTGACCTGCGATGCCTATCTGCCAGCACACATGTATGCGTTGCAAGAATACATGTTCCCTTTATGCTGCCTAGCATTTGCGCCTATGCATGTTTTGCCATTATTTGTATGACACTCGACTATGCTGCTTGAATGTGTATGATATATATATATATATGTGTGCCTTCATTCTCACTGCTTGGAGGCGCCTATTGCGGATCCACACAAAGCAGCCTACATTGGCTTTTGGGGGGTAATCCGCGGGCTCGTCAGGCGTTTGCAACATGCAAACCGCTGCATGCCACGGTGCGTGTGGAACAGCCCTACCTCATAGCACATCATACCATTTGCCAGAAATCAGTACGGATCATTTTCACTGGCGTGAAAAGTAGACATGAAGCACTTCATGCTTCTGCGAGTCGGCTAGCAGAGCGGCAGTCCACCAAAGCAAAACCGGTCACATTTTGAGCACTGACGATATCCGAGCAACTTCTGCCACAAGAAATAATTAACGACAAACTCCACTCAGACTCATGTTGTTCGGAACTCGGACACCCTAAATTAGCTTCGGTATGCTAAAAGTGTGCCTGAGCATGGATAGTAACTTCAGCGCCAAATGCCATCAGGCAGCGCACGTTTTGTGCAGGCAATAAATCACGACAAATTAAAGAATAAAAGGGCACCCTGCTGGCACGACAAGCGCTGCCAGTGCAAAACAAAATGTGTATTGCAGTGCGTCCAGTCTGCTTGTCTGTTTGTTCCATTCCTCATGGCTCAACATGTTTTGCTGTACACGGCTCATGCCAACAACATAAAATCATACATGCGAGCGCACCTAAGCACGCGGGCACGTGCCCAGCTTCGTGTGTGTGTGCCCATTTCCCAGTAGACTAGCTGCAAGCCTCCATCGACTTGCCTTCCAGATTCCAGGGCTCAGCCACAGATTGTTCGAAAGCCATAGGACTCAACGAGCCCCGAATAACAAACCTTCTCAGTGATTGGGACAGAAATGGAATGTGAGGCCAATGCAACCCAGCGGCGTGTCTTCTGGTGTCCTGGCGCTCTGCGCAGCAAGATCTCCGGCGTCCGAAACAAGGACTCCAATACTCATATTCATGATACTTGCTGAGTTCAGCTTGCCTTTAGCTGCTCACTTTGAAAAGTACGAAGATCAGCTTGCACATCAGTATGCGTTGGGCTCCTGGAACTGGACGCTGCGCTTGCCTGGCGCAGTTTGATAGGTCCAGCAGATCTGACAACGTGAAGGTGCCAAGGTGGCATTTGGCAGTGACTTTCTTAAAGACCCGCTTCACAACTGGCTGGTGGACATGAATCCCAAGCTGGTTGATGTCCACCAAAGGGTCCCTCATTAAAAATCACACGGAAACAAAATGCTGGCCTTCAACTCCTGCTCCTTCTCCTTTTCCTTCTCCTTTTCCAACTTTTGTGCCTTGGTGTCAAGTGACAGTTCTTTGGCCACGTGCTACGCCTTTCGCACCTGTGCCAGTCGCTGCAACCACTGCCAGTGGCCCACCAGCCTAGTCAAGTGCAAGATCCTCCCTCGCCAAGCTCACGTCCATCACCATGCGGCGCACACATTGATGTCAGACCCAGGATTAATAAACCCGTCCCACTGTTAGGGGGGTCTTCCCTCCAAAAGTGGTCTGAATCCCCACCAACAGGGGACACCCCTTTCTATTAATCAACCAGATGGTTTATTCATCTGGGGCTAACGCCAGATGTCAAACCCAGTGACCCAACGCGCTTCAAAACCATTCAGTGGCCATGTTGCCTCCAGCTTGGGATCCCAGGCGTTGGCCGCAATGGCCTCCTGGCTGAGGTCTGAGTCCCACCAGCTGAAAAGCCAGCGCTCAGCCGCGCCGTTAGTTGGCAGCACCCCCAAAACAGCTTGCACGCTGCACAGTTTCACGGGCAATGAAGCTGAATTTGATCAATCAAGCTATCTGCGAATTGTCCAGTTTCAACCGGGCACCCTCTGAGGTGTCTAGTGGGTCATACTTGAAACGCAAGCATGTATCACATATCTTGCAAACGGTTATATACAATCACGGACAGCTGCCTTCCCCTGGAAATATATTGATTTCAACAACCGCGTGTTTCGGCGTATGTCTAGCGAGTCTTGGGTGCCAAGCATGCAGGAATCTGCGGTCGGGCGGGACTACATGCCCCGGTCGAGTGAAAGGCATTGAGTCCAAGCCGCGAGGTCCAAGGTCTTCCGCATCTCCTATCAACAGCCGGAAGTTCACATGGCCCTATGGCAAAAAGGCATGCACTGCAAAAGTCTCAAGCAGCAAGCTGCAAATGAAGGTCAGAAGCTGTATGGTGGGTGTCTACATGCGGGCATTTTGTGCCACAGTACACAGGGTGCTTTCTGAGATGATTCACCTGAAACAACCCCAGTAGTTCATCGGTGTGTTGGGAAGGTTGCGCAACTGCTCTCGGCTGATGCCAGCGTCGAAGGAGCAAGAGCGAGGGCAGCAACCAGCAAGCTTGCAACAAGGCAAAACAAGGAATCCAAAAGTCAGCACGGATTGAGACAAATTCCTCCCGCCGCGAATTTAGGGGGCGGGGTTGGACCAAGTGGTCGCCACGAACTGCTGTCGCTCAAGCTAGGGATCTATGCCACCCCTGAAATCTAGGTGTCATTTTGTAGCGAGTGAGTTGGCTCTCTACCAGTGCTCCAAATTTTGGATTCGACACCAATTCTGTGCGGAAAATATAGCTCCACCAAACAAATCCGTGAGCAGCAGCCCAATGGTTTCCCTTTGTGCCAGCATCTGAATCCCATCGTCCCAAGTTTGCGAGGGAGGGAACTGCTGGAGACATAGTCTGCCAACAGCTTAAGCAGCTGAGGCTGCTCCGATATTTTGGGAGGGTTTCTTTGCGAAGTGTTACGGGGAGCCAAACAGCTTCAACCGAGCCCAAGCTCTTCAATATGCAAAAGTTACGAAACCCAATTTCTGCAAAATGACCAGAACCCCTCAACGGCCCGTGAAGAAAACAAGAGACATGTAGCCTCTACCAAGTGCATGCACGTTGCAGCCCCCATTTTGTACAAAAATTGTTTACTACAAAATGGGGTAACTATACAATTTGTGACCTCCCTTTCACTAAACACAACTGCTTTGTATAAAGGTCAAACCCACACGTCTTGCAGGAGAAATCCGAAGGGGGATCCAAAATTAGGGGTGAGTTCTAGGAGGATAAACCCTTGGGGGGTGCAGCCAGCGCCTTCTACAAACGTAGTTTTGCAAAAACGGGTGCCGCGAACTTCTGCGAACGGGGTAGTGAACAACCCAGAGGTTGGTGAAAACTAAAACATGTACTGGACATCTTTACACGAACCCAAGAGGTTCTGCGAAGGGAGGGAGGATTCTGCACCCAAGTTCTGAGGACCGCCTTTAGAGCTCCTTAGCATTCCCCTCCGGCATGTTCCCCCAATAAGCCTGATGAAGCCCCGGAAATAAGCACGGCGTTCGCCAAACTTTAGCCCGTGCTTCCTTCAGGCCATGTGGCACGCCTCAAGTCAGCTAAACATGTGCTTAAGGCAACTTTTAGGGCATATCTTGCGCAGAGGTTTGGCAAAGAAGCCTTGGGAAGCCAAGGGTAAGCTCCAAATTCAAGAGGCGAGTAATCCGCAGCCCTTCTTAGGACCTTAGGTGGCGCTTCTCCAGCTGAGCCTATCCCAGGTTTGAGTCTAACCTCAGGGCCCCCCGCACCTGAGGACTGCAATGGCAACATGGCTCACAACTCGCAAGGTTTCACATGCCTTCCAAGACATCTGGGGCAGAATCGCGCTTGCGACTGCCAGGCTGCACGAGTTGCCGTATGACCAAGGCCGAACTCACTAAACCTCCAACGGACACGCCCATTCCAGTTGACCAACCCCTGTTCGAACATGCTTAATCCATTGATTAAACCAACCTCTCTTCGGTTTCCCTAGGACCTGTCGGGTTGCAACGACTGCTTTGCCAAGCCTCTTTATAACGAGCCTGGGCATCCGATGACATCGCTGGGTGTCAACCAACCGATCAAAGGTCGGGACTGCGATCCTTGAGGATGGCCACGCCGTCCATGTAACAACTCAACTTGGGCACGTGGTCCTCCTCCGAGTCCCTGGCCAGCGCGCTGGGTCACTCATATCAACTGGGTATAGGGGCTCTAGGGGCTCCGCCCGAAACGGAAAAATCAAAAGGCCGGGTCTCTCCACAAATTTCTGGTTTGGATGCAATGCTGGAAGTGCCCAAGTTATTTGGCTTCCCTTTTGAGTTTTGCTCGGTTCGTAGAAAGATGGCTTGAAGATTAACAAAACGAGCCCTTGCGGCAGAGGCGCCAGACGTGCGTGACTCAGCCAACAAGATCTATATCTTTCATTTGTCTCCGCAAAACATATCACTTTCTTCAACTTGTGACGGGCATCTTCCGTAGCTCAAAGGCTGTATTCAAAAAAAAATCACGGAACGGAACAACAACCGAATCTCATTTTGGAGGTCCCGGTTGAAGGTTACGTGCCAGTTTCAGAAAAGTATTCTCCTGCAGGTTAACATGCGCCCACAAAGCCGTCATGTTTTAGAGGAAACTCTGACACCATGTTTAGATACTTCTAAGCTCCAGAGCAACTTGCAGGGGCCCCCTCCCCCTGTTTGTCCATTTGGTGCCGGCGTGACGCGTCTTCGTCGCCCTCATCCTCGTTACCATAGAGGATCTCGCCGAGCTGCTCGTGCTGGCTAGATATGATCTCGCAGCCCAGGTGGGCAGCGTATGTGCCATTCCTCTCCCCTGGAGCGCGCAGGCGCTCCATGATGTCGACGTTGTAGCTGGAATATTTTGTCCTCGGACAACCCAGGCCAGTGATCCGAAAGGTGGCATTGGGCACCTTGTAGGGTTAGCCATGGGACCACGTGACGGTCCATTCTTGCAGCTGGCAAGGAGTTGAACGCCCCCTGGCATGATCAAAGCAAAACAGGATCACTACAAATCCTTCGTATTTTGGGAATGGAGGGTAGCGGGGAAGGTTTGCACCATCCCTCACCAGCACCCTGTCATGCAGCGGAGACTCAGCCAATCCACATCCCTCTCAAGGAAGTCGTCATAGATCTTTCGGCTTTTCTTGTTCCTTACTTGGCGCCGCCACTTTATCAGCGCTGCTAACGCGTCAAGCACCGCGCACCAAAGGCTCAACGAGGCTGACTGTTTCAAAACTGCTTGGGCCCCCAAACTGGTGTGCTGTGCAAAACATGGCTCCAAAACTGGTCCATAGCCTCGATACTTTGCCAATTCAAGCTGAGATGCCACTGTTCCCTGTCGTGATCCAGGCGCTCTTGACAGTGCATATGCCAGTTCTCCACGGCAGCGGACAGCAAGTCATAAAGGGTATCATCCAGCGATTTCTTTTGGATGGTGTCAAGGGCCTGCAAAAGCGCGCAAGCACCCATTTCAACAAGCCAAGCATCGGCTTCGCCTGTGCGTACATCTGAGCGTGTGCATCTTCGGAGTCCGCGGGAAGGTGCGCACGTCTTTATGCTTCAGTTGACTGTTATTGTTTAGTTGGTATGCGTGGATGACATTGGATGTGGGTGTTTGCATGCACGAGATGATCCCTTCCAATCAAATCCGCTGATGCTATGCGTGTATCAGAGCCCGCTCTTCACAACGTTCCAATGCATGTGTCCTTTGGCACAGCAAACCTCTCTGCCCTGCCCATTTGCCAACGCTGGGCTATTTTCACCTACAAAAAAAACATGCCAGCGCAGCGTAATCAAATAAAATAGTTTGAAGTCCACCCCCGGCACCTCCACTTGCACTTTTGGTGGGTGATTCATTGATTGATATGTTGATTGTTTGGATTGTTTGGATTGATTGGACTGATTGGATTGATTGGACTGATTGGATTGATTGGATTGGTTGGATTCATTGGATTGGTTGGATTTGTTGGATTGGTTGCGATTGATGGGATTGATTGAATTGAGTGAGGTTGATTGGATTGATTGAAATGGTTGGGTTGGTTGGACTGGTTGGGTTGCCAGATTGGTTGGATTTGCTTGGATTGGCTGGATTGATTGGTTGATGTGTTGGTTGGGGGGTTGATGGGCTGATTGCTTGATTGATTGATCGATTGAATGATTGAATGAATGTTTGATTGATTGATTGATTGATTGATTGATTGATTGAATGTTTGATTGATTGATTGATTGGTTGATGTTCCGATTGTTTGTTTGCTTTCTTGCCTGCTTGTTTGTTTGCTTTCTTGTTTGTGTGTGCCTGTGTCTCTCTCTCTCTCTGTGTTGTGGTGTGTGTATCTGTCTTGCTGTGTGTGCGTGTGTGTGTCTGTGTCTGTGTGTGGGTGTGTGTCTGTCTATCTCTCTCTTGCTCTGTGTGGGTGTTTGTCTCTCCGCCTGTACATACAATGTATATATATATATACACATGCATTTGTGGGTGTGTTGTCTCGCTGTGTCTTGTGTGTCCGCCTGATTGCCGCGTGTGTGTCCGCGTGTTTTTCTGTGTGTTTTCGCGACCACGCAAGCGAATGTGAATTTGTTGGCACATGGGCACGCAATCATGCGCGCGTGTGTTGTCTCGGTGTGTCCGCGTGTGTCTTTGTGTTGGCGCGCGACCGCGCTAGCGAATGAGAACTTGTTGGCACATGTGCACGCGAATCCGCCCACGCATGCGTAAACACAAGTATATGCATTCTTGTCTTTTCATGCGGCTGCGAAAGTACAAAACACCTGCAGGCGCTTGCTGGCCCCTTGATTTTGGCATGCGGGCTCAATGTTGAGGGTATGCTGGTGATTAGCTACATGCGTGCGTGATTGTTCCGCGAAACAAAAAGTTACTTTCGCAAAATGTTTCGCGGTTTCATGGCAGTGCACTTTTCATTGCTAAGGTCACAAAGTCGCAGCTTTAATGTACCAGTGCTGTAAAGTCGCAACTTTTCAGCACATGGTTAGTACATAACATGCACTTCTGCAGCTCCGGCTAAACAGTCGCAACTTTTCAGTACCAGCACACAAAATGCGCTTCCGCAGCTCCAGCTGGTAAGCCGCAACTGTTCTGTTCACTACCAAGTCCGTACACGAAGCTCGTCGCGACTTTTCAGCAGCTCTCACGCTAGCTTTCGGAGCGTAGAGCCACCGACTAACACCCACGGATACAAACACGCGCGCACACACACACACACTCGGAGCACTAACCAGCGAAGCAGGGATTCAAACTCTGGCCTTACCAGGCTTCTCAACGCAAAATCAATAAAGGGCTGGGCTTTAATCAGCTATAAGAAGCAAGGCTCAGCGGAAAAGGTGCCCTGCTTTCACATATCACTGCTTTACAAGATACAGATACGCACAACTTTCGCGAACAACTCCATCGCGAATCTTTCGCGGAGGTACCTCAACCAACACCGATGGTCACCGAATACTAAACTCCTTACAAGGACCTTTCGAACGACTCCCTTGTGTCAACCTACAATTCACATCGCTCAGTGATACCATCAACGGCCTTGACCACAGCTCAAAGCCAGCCTTGATCATCTGTTCGCAGTATTTGCGGGCTTCTGTTCCTTAGGAGGAAAAGGGGATCTGCTCCCGAGCATCGGCCCCAATCAGGTCAGAAGGATCTCAGAAAGTGGCTGAGTGATTCACAGCAGCTGCATCACGGATGAGGGGTCTCAAGTTTTCAAGGAGGCAGCAGACTGGCAAGGCCACTTTGTCTTGCAAGGCGTTGAGTGAACAAAGCTTCCAAGTCTTGTGTAAGCGGATGGTTCAATCTTGTAAGAGGCCTGCTCCAACCACGCTGGCCGCTCGATAAACGCAATCTTGTCGGCAACCCTTGAAGAAACAGCGCCCATCGGGGGAACCTGCGCTTTGGTACCAGTTCCTGCCCTGACGCCGAATCCTGGCTTCCGAGCCACGATGTTTCTTCTCCACTTTGCACCACTTCTCTCCAAACACCTCACCTACGATCAAACTCCAAAGGGCGGAAGGGCCATCAGGTTGACTTCCAAGAAGACTGATTCAGGATTGGCTCAAAGCTTGCATGGGAATCCATGCTGGCATCTACGAAGCAGTCCATGACCGTTTCAAACTTTGTTCTGCGGCATGCATCGTGGTGTTTGGCCATTGTGGGTCGCTACACCTCGAAAACAAACACTTTCGTGGGTCCACCGAATGTGACACAAAATTTGGAGTCTCCAATTGCAGCCAAGGTTTCTCGTGGCATGTTGCACAAATAGTATGATCACAAGGCTCGTCCCACTAAGATTCCAAACCGTGTGCCTTCCTCCTCCTTGTTCTCTTGCCGCTGCTGCCGCTTCCTGCTGTGCTTTTGGGCCTTTTGTGCCCGCTTCTCCTCGGAGACGGCCTCGGTGCCAAGCGGCCATCCCTTGACGCAGGGGCCTTTTTTAATGTGGGTCATTTCTGGCCGGGAACGAAGGAAGGGTCAAGCAGAATAAAGCACATCCAAGACTGCACGACCCACAGGGCATTCAGGACCGATTCAAGGAGGGTACCGTGTTTTGGCCTCCACCCTGCCGTCCCACCGCAAACAAAGCCGGCAAGAATCAATTCTGAAGTGCTTTCTGGGACTGCAAAGGCCAGCCAAAGGTAAGGGGTAAATCATCAAATATAGTCCTGGGTATGCCACAAGCGACGCAGAGGCTTTGCAACCGGATCATCCCAAGGCAAAAGGAAGAACAAAATTGGGCAGCTGCTACCGACTGTGCGGTATCAGTCAAGGTGCTTTAAGTCTTTTGGCACCCGATTTGCCTGCCCTTTTTTTGGGCAGAGGTGGGTGGCCGCTCTGTTCCTACGGGTGGGCCCGAAAAAAGGCGGAAGGCTGCTTCCCGTGTCTTCTTACGGGCACTGTTTTGCGGCTTGCCCTCATTGATTCTATGTCCCCAGGCCACTAGCCCAGGAGTTGAGTGGCTGTTTTCCCCTTATGGGTTGTACTGGGGCCAACTTGTCTGGGGTGTGATCTCTAAACTACCACTTGGCGGGTGACTTTAATGATGGTAGAATGAACCCCCCGAACCCCCACATGCCCTGGTCCGAAGACAGCATGCCCCTCGCCGGGATGCGGAAATCTCTGCGCTGGGAGTGGCAGGTGGGGAGGCCTGGCGTGAGAAACTTTCGTGGCTCGAGGGGGAACCCACTCCCCGAAAACTGCCTCCACCCCAAGAATATGTTTGCGATGCTTGATTCTACGTTCGGTTCTGGCGCACAATTGGCGAATCTTACAAAGTAATGTTACAACAAGAATTGGTGCCCCCCAACCAAGAATCATATATGTTTGATTCTGACGCATTTGTTTAGTGAACCTGAACCTTCGTGAAAGAATATCAAACGAACAACGCAAAAGACCCAAACCACCAGCCAAGGACTAACATTCCATATTGCTTACCACTAGAAGCCAACTAGGTGAAGGATATGCAAAGCACCTCCCAATTCTCTCAAGGGTTGGTGTTGGCTATAGTGGAAACCTATTGGACCACAGACCGGAGGCCCAGCGGGGACACTCCCTCAGAGCAGCCATTGGGACCCAGTCCGCGTCTGGGCTCATGACATTCGGGGCTGTGCATCTGAAAGTGCCCGCAACACTCTGAACCATGTCCATCCTTCGTGCGTGCGATCTAAAAGCCAGAATTTCTGACAGCACTTTGGATCGTACTTTTCATCAGCTTCCTTCTAATTGGTGGGTTGGATTGGTGGTTTGGTAATTAGGGACACTCTCCCATTTACCCTCTACAAGACAAAGGGACCCGTTCATGTCCAAATCCAAACGACCAGTTTGAGGGTACCTGATTCTATCCCGGCGCTACCTGAACTTGCTGGTGCTCAGTTGGGAACGTGGGAATGAACCAGGGGTCCCCTGAAAGCAAACCACAAGGGATGGTTTATAGGGGTCATTCCCTCATTCCCTGCCTATCGCACCGGCAAGTTCAAGGGCGCTGATGGTTGCGAGCCCCATGAACCTGCCTGGCTATCCTTCTCGGTAACCTCTGGCGCGTGCGTGCTGGGAGTGGGAATGATGGAATACGCCTCAGCCGGCGCTTTGCAATAAGGAGCCATGAGCCACCCCAAAAACAGCCCTCCCGTTCAACATGTTGAAACACCAAAAAAACAGCGCAGGCTGCAAGCATAGGATGCCAGGCGCCAGTCAACGAGAGTTTGAATTCAACCAATGCCTTACAATGTCCACCTGCTTGCTCCAGCTGCAGCTGTCACATAGCTCTCGCCATCAACGACCCGGGATTTAATGCGAAGCTTTCAGAGCCAGGCTACACATGGTTTGCCAACACTGGCAAGAGCCGGCCAATTGGAGCAAGTGATTGATTAGCTTCTATGCGGCACACACTGGCAACTAAAACCTAACGAAGAGATGGTGCTGACAATTTGCGACTAGTGGCAACGGAGCCACCTTAGAACTACCCGACAGGTTTCAGCTTCTGTAAAATGTCAAGCAACGTTACCGCGGTAAGGATCAACGAGCCCTTGCTCAGTTGAGTACCCGTGCGCAATTTTCCAGTTGCAACCTCAAGCAACGGAAACAAGATTCAACAGTTGGCCTAGAGGCAGGTCAGGCGAAGTCTCGGTCAAGCAAGTCGCGACAAAAAGACTGCTTCAGTTTCCATCTGCTGGTGCGCTCGCTCGGCCAATAGCCCTTTCAGTCTCAAATATGCCTATGATCCACGCAAAGTGGCCGACTCGATTGCTCAAAATGAAGTTGATGGCTAATTCTACGAACGCGAGAAAGGAGCATTTGACAAAAACCTGAGCACTGCACCACCATTCAGGGTGTTGAACATGAGCCAAAGTGGGGAGATCGAAACAGAGCCACGGCCCGCCGGGTGGCTGCGGGGTCAGCATCTTTCTCACAGGTCTCGGTCTCCACCACCAACCTTTCCTGACGAATCCCCGAATCCCTGTCTCGCTGAAAACGTGCTGTGGCAAGGAGCCATGGCAAGGCCACTCTGGTCATGGAATCCCATCTTCCATTGGCAAAATACAGTACTGGTTTCAGTTGGCTCCCATGATCAGCCCCTTTACTGCACAAACCAACATGGGGGAATGGGGGCATTCCTCTTGGTTTCCCTTGATGACCACTGCGACAACATCATTCCTGAAGAAAGGCACACTCAAATGGGTACCCAAGATTGATACACCTCCAAATGATCTATGAATACAGCGATCTGTTGAGTGCGGATCTGAGCAACTGCAGTCTTCTTACTCGTGCGCTGTTTAATGCATGTACCAGCCCGCGGCCCTGAAATAAGTAACCCTGTTCCGCCAGCACGGCCTTTGTTGAGGTTGCGTTGTTCCCTCCCGGCTCAGCGGAGCTCACCCGAACCAAAAAAAACAAAGTCATGTTACTTCCCTTCTGGCAAGGACGTGCGAAAGGCTACACAAGTTAAAGTGGTGTCATTAAGCTGCATTCTCACTGAACTCCGCGAAATCCGGCCTCTACTTGATCTGCCTTCTCCTCCTCCTTTGCTGTCGTCTGCTCTGGCGAAGCCTCTTCCCAAAATCCGTCTGCCGGCTCACACTCAGCCTGTGTCTGCTCTGGCGGAAGGGCTTCTACCGCTGCTTGCTCCACTGCGGCGTCGCTTACTTCTTCGGTTGCTTTCTCCGCCGCATTCTCGGCTTCTGCTGGCATCTCATCAGCTTCTTCCTTCGATTCCATGGTTTCATCCACCTCCACTGACTCCTCAGCGGCCACCTCTTGACTCCAGGGACGGCAACCATATCGAGGGGGTGTCTCGAGGGCGGTGTCTTCTAGCAACATCTCCATATCAAGATTTGCTATCGAAGAGGCTGCATGAAACAAGGAATGTAGGCATTTCAAGTGGTTGAAACCTTTGCAATGCGCGCCTCCAACTGGGCAAGTGGCCCGGGCCCTGCGCTTGAAGAGCCCACCTGCGTCGACGCAAAGTTAACCTGCCTAACGGTAGTTTCATATCATTGGCTACCTGCCGCAGTCATCTCCAAAAAAACAGTTCCTGTTTGGACACATGCCGGCTTTTCCTTGTGGTCCCCCTTCAAGACTATACCAGAAGGAGGTGTCCAACATCATTTTGAGGAGCAGGGTGTCCAACATCATTTTGAGGAGCACCTATCTGCATTTTTACAACAATTCTAAATTTCGAAATCCGCCGACCCCTTTGCAAAAGCCAAGTTAGTCTCTGCAAAGGGGCGAGGCGTGTTCTAAGTGGTGGTTAGGGGGAGTCTGAGGGGGGGGAGGGGGGGTCTAACCTCTAACCCGAACCTCTAACGAACCCTGACCTCTAACCCCAACCTCTAACCCGTGAGGATGTACGCGAAGATGACGGAAGACTATTGCGGAAGACTACGGGAAGATGACGGAAGACTACGGGAAGCTGACGGGAAGATGACGGAAGAGTGCGGGAAGCTGACGGAAGACTACGGAAAGCTGACGGAAGACTACGGCTACGGGAAGCCTAAGGGAAGATGACGGAAAACTACGGGAAGATGACGGAAGACTACGGGAAGATGACGGAAGACTACGGGAAGCTGACGGGAAGATGACGGAAGAGTGCGGGAAGATGACGGAAGACTACGGGAAGATGACGGAAGACTACGGGAAGATGACGGAAGACTACGGGAACATGACGGAAGACGGGAAAATGACGGAAGACTACGGGAAGCCGACGGAAGACTGCGGGAAGGGAAGGTGCCGGAAGACTGCGGGAAGATGACGGAAGACTACGGGAAGCTGACGGAAGACTACACGAAGATGACGGAAGACTACACGGGAGGCTGACGAAGATGACGGAAGGCTACACGAAGATGACGGAAGGGGAAGATGGAGGAAGCTTGACGGAAGACTACGGGAAGATGACGGAAGACTACGGGAAAACGACGGAAGATTACGGTACCCCGTGGGCAAAGCAGACGAGCAAGCCCAGGCACCTGCAGCATGACGCCGGCGAAGCTGGGGATGCGAAAGCTGCCTTTTTCACAACTTTCCAGACCAGCTCCGGCATCCCCAGCATGCATCACCCCAGACACTTGCAGGATGATGCAGGTGAAGCGGGGGATGCGAAAGCTGCCTTTTTTTGGCCGACATTCGAAGACCAAAAAGGCAGCTCCTGCATCCCCAACATGCAAAGCATCACCCCGGAACACCTGCAGGATGATGCTGGTGAAGCGGGGGATGCAAAAGCTGCATTGCTTTACTATGTTTGAAGGCTCCCACATCCCCGGCATGCAAAGCATCACCCCGGGCACCTGCAGGAGGATGCTGGTGAAGCTGGGGATGCAAAAGCTGCCTTTTTCTACAACTACCGAAGACCAAAAAGGCAGCCCCCGCATCCCCAGCATGCAAAGCATCGCCCCAGGCATTTGCAGAATGATGCGGATGATGCTGGGGATGATGAGGCTGATGATGATGACGATGATGATGCTGAAGAATGATGCTGAGGATGATGACGCCGCTGATGATAATGATGATGAGGATGAGGACGATGATGCTGCTGATGCTGAGGAATGAGGACGATGCTGATGATAATCATGATGATGCCGATGATGATGAGGATGATGAGGATGATGGATGATGATGGTACTGAGGATGACGATGATGATGGTACTGAGGATGATGACGATCATGATGGTGATGATTATGAAGCATGCATGATGATAATAATGGATGCTGAGGATGATCACGACGCCGCTGATGATGATTATGATGATGACGATCATGATGATGAGGATGCTGCTTCCTGATTTTTTCTGATGCTGCTAGTGATAAAGATGATGATGGTCTGGATGATGATGATGCTGCTAAGGATGATGATGACAGTGACGACGATGATGATGATGCTGGCGGTTGATGATGAAAATGATGAGGATGCCGGATGACGAGGATGACAATGATGATGATGCAGGATGATGGTGATGCTGCTGAGGATGAATGGGTTAGAGGTTAGGGTTAGAGGTCAGGGTTAGAGGTTAGGGTTAAAGGTTAGGGTTAGAGGTTAGGGTTAGAGGTTAGGGTTACCGGTTAGGGCTAGAGGTTAGGGCTAGAGGTTAGGGTTAGAGGTTAGAGTAGAGCATCCAGCATCTTGTCATCATCATCCATCATCATCAGCATCATCATGATCTGCATCATTTTATCCTCATCACCATTGTCAGCATCATGATCACCATTCATCAGCATCGTTATCCTCATCATCGTCATCATCATCATCATCATCATCATCGGCGTCATCATCATCATCATCAGCAGCATCACTGTCAGTATCATGAGCATCATTCATCAGCACCATCATCCTCATCATCATCATCGTCATCATCGACATGATCATCATCAGCTCCATCATGATCATCATCATCGGCGTCATCATCATCAGCATTCTTCATCATCAGCATCCTCACCATCATCATCATCGTCATCATCCACCATCTCGTCATCATCATCCATCATCATCCTCATTATCATCGTCATCCTCATCCTCATCATCCAGCATCATCATCATCGTCATCGTCATCCTCATCGTCATGCAGCAGCCTTGATGATGCTGATGCTAATTAATGCAACTGGGATGGTGGATGATGATGATGATGATGATGATGATGATGATGATGATGATGCTGAGGATGCTGATGCCGATGTTCTGATAATGGATGATGAGGATGCTGATGCTGATGCTGAGGATGATGATGACAGTGATGCTGATGCTAGTGATGATGATGTTACGGGGGTCGGCGGCATCAGGCGTCAGCCTGCTAAATCCGGCTACGCCTCCTGGGGTAGCATGTCGCCGCTAGGCAATTAGCCTGCTAGCTTTAGCTATCGGGGCTGCACCCTGGTGCCGCCGACCCTCGTCACTTGGTCGTGATGCGCGGCCTAAATCCGGCACCTCTGCGTCACCAGCTCGGGCTTGCGGTTTTGCTTGCCTGTGGGAAACCCTCGCAAAACATCGCGTATATACAGGGTTTAGTGGCTGACATCATCAGGGTCTGGGGTTGGGCCTGGGTGATGCTTCAGCGGGGCTTGGTCTGCGTCATCAAGACTTCCTTCCAAAAAGCCTCTCAACCCAAAAAGCACTGTTTTTTAGAAGGTATCGGAGGGGTATAAGCGAGGCTCATTTTCGCGCATTGTGGCGCCAAGCGCTGCCGGGCATGCCGGCGATGCTGGGTCCTCGCTCTACAAAACGCTGTAAATACCGTCAAAAACTGCTGTGCTGAGCGGTGGGCTGTTGTTCTGTCCGTTTTGCTTTTGCTGTGGCTGGCTCGTGTGCTGCGCGGTCCTTGCTTTTTTCGCGTTGGTTTTCGAGCCTTCTGGCGCGCGCGCGACCCCAGCCATAAAACGCTGCTATTTACGGTGTTGTGTTGCTTTTGGGTTTCCGGGCTGGCTTGTGGGCTGTTCTTTTTGGGCTGCTGTTTCTGCGGCCTCTGGCGCGCGCGCGCGCGCGACCCCACGTCAGCCTTCTGGTTTGGGTCCCTGCTAGGGCCCAGAAAGCTGGCATCCCCGGCGTCATCTGGGGTTGGGGTGGGCAACATGCATAACCTAACCAGCCATATCATAGCACAGGATACGTTTCTCATACAAAAAAACATGACATGACATGGTATAACTTCAAAGAGGCGTAGCCGGCTAGAGGCCGCAGGCCCAGAAAATATGGGATCCCCAAGTGCAGGACCTATATCGTGGTGGGCTCACTTTGTCTTCGATCAGAGAGCTCATCAAATCGACAGACCTACAGGTCCCAACAGCACGCCTAGCGGGTTTCTTGGTCTTAAAGCCCTTGCAAAGATTAAGCCGCCTGGCTAATGGAGATCTAAAAGGTTACCCTTCCTCCGACTAACATAGGATTTGTTGGGGGGGATCCCTGGATCAATTTCCTCTTCAATGGCCCCCTCTGTCAGGTGCCATGGTAGTGGTAGGCAGCGTAAACAAAGTCAAAGCTTGTTTCAGAAAGAACCAAACTTTCCCTCGGCGTCTTTGCCAGCCTGGCGCCAGCTGGCGCGGGGGTCCCAAAGCCGCCGCGCACCGCAGGGCCGGGGCGCCGCGCCTGAAACTCGTCTGGCCGGAAGCGCACAAAAACAAACCCCCAGCCACGGTTCGAACATGTGGATACTCTAGAGAATCTGGGAGAATGATATTGGTAGTTTTGTTTGCGCTCTCTCAAGTGACTCTCCAGCCTTGCAGCCAAGGGTCAGTGGGAAATTGATTGAGTCCCTGGCTGTTCTTCGAAGTTCAGCTGGTCCCCACATGTCCCTTCACAAACAGCCAATGTTCGCTAATATGTTTGACTGATCTTCATCTGGTTGCCGACTGACAGTGACACCGTTGACGAATATTATTCTGCAAGGCGAAACATGTCCGTTTGCTTGACATAGGCCCGGTCCAAAATGCACCGGCAAAAACATGAGGTGCAAAACTGGTGGGCACATTTGTTGCGTCTTGGGATCTTGGCTGCAGGGGAAAAGCCGAATCTTTAACAACCCAGAAATCTGGCAAAAGCAATGCCTGTGGGGTCGATGGCTGCCACGTCAACAGGTCGATGAACCGGAGGGAGTGTAGTTCGCATGGGGTTTCTCGCATTTGCAACTGCATAGCCCTAGTAAGAAACACATCATGCAAGATGGTACCAAACTTTGGCATAAGTATCAGTATCATGACAGGCTACGGTTTTTTGCGCTAGTATCACCATGCAGGCATTCAAGTGCGTCAAACTAGGGCACCCCCTAAACAGAACTGTCATCAAATCACCCGGCCCTTAAAACAAACATAAACAAACAAAGCAAACTCTTCTTGTGACATCCAGGCCAGCGCTGTAAAGTTGGTGAATCTTCCCCCACCCTCCCCCCCGATCTCTACACCCTCCTTCCACCCTCAGCCGCACCAACTCGCATAGTCGTTGTTGTGGGTGCCACGCAACTTTGAGTTTTCATCACGCCCCCCAACGCAAATCTCCGGACCGCCGCCGCCTGCAGTTGATAACGCTCTTTCTGCCCAAGGAACGAGAAGGCCCCAATGCTACCCAGTTGAATCAATCACTACTGCTTGTCCGATGTCTTTTCTTGCCTGACTGAAGCTTTGGGCTTAGGTGAACTGCAGGCAGCACTACGCTGCCACCACGCGCATGCGTATGAGCACTTCTCTTCTTGTTCCAATCTGACGTTGCCAAACCAAACCTCGGTAAAACTGGGATCACCTTTTACTAATCAAGATGGACTTCTTAATGCCAAGTACATATCCCCCATCCACTGGCCCATCCGCCAGCCTGGCACCTGTGTACGGCAAGTTTCCTCTAAAAGGAACCCTCTGATTGCATGTCGGACGGAAGTACCAAGCTCCGTTTTGCAAAAGATTGGCCTTTTTGACCCATCCCCCGGCCTTGGCTGGGACAAGTCCGGCCCGCGCGCCGTTGCAGCTGTTGGAAGATCCAGGCCTGAGCCAATGTGCTCAATCACGCTCGACAACCAGGAGGCCTTACATACCCTTTGTGCTGAGAGGCTGAATGGAAACCGCTTGTTGCTTCTTGGGCGCATTGGTGCTTGATGTTGAAATCAAGGTTTTGCATTTTGCAATTCGGACATGTACTAACGCATTGGGGTGTATCCCTGGACATGCACCAGGCAAAAATCTAAGAAGGCTCCGAGCCTGAATCAACACCTCAGTGAATAGACCGAGGGAGTTGGTATGTTGTCAAGCTGTGGTAGGGAAAGGGGGGGGCACAAACATAGGAGCACACATTCATGAGCACATGGCAAGGCTCTTTGCATGTGCCTGCAGATGTGCACGTGTGTGTGTGAACATGTGTGCGATAGACCGTTCACTTGAGGTGACACATGCGCCAGCTATAGTTAACCCCACACTGTGCATGCAACAAAAAAGCAGCGCGTCCTGAGCCATCCAGGCCAACCATTTCAATAATCGTTGATGCAATTGTTTCGATTTTGCTGCTTCAGCAGCGCCATAACCCAACAGTTTGAGCCTACCAAGTATTTGAAACTTTGCTTTAGTCGCACGCCGCTTCCCCAGCGGCATTCGCACAAATCAACTTGGCCGCTGCCTCTCGCTTCCTCTCGCTCGGCCGCCGGGCAGGGCACAAGAAGTGCTCCAAGCCCAAGCAGCGCAGAAGCTCAGGCAATTCAGGCTCCGGGTCTTTGGGCGCCTGAGCCGCAAGGCGGCGATTCTTTGGAGTTGGTCGGCTTGTGGGACTAAGCCATCTAGGTCAAGAATATTGGCGTTTCTTCTCTTAGGCGACCTTTTTGTCCCCTTGCGCAAAAAGTGTGGTTTTCCTGAGTTTTGGACACAAGTGGCAAGAAGGCACATTTGCTGACACCTCGATTGCTTACCCGCATCTCTTGCTTGTGAAGAGAAGTGGTCTTCATGTTTGTGAAGCACTTGCCCCTCCCTAGTTGCAATTAGTAGGCCCTGTAGCCGTACTCCAACTCACGAAAGAGATGGGCCCAAGCCAGCACAGAAAGCAAAACATCTGCCAAAGGAAACAACATTTGCCCTTCACCGCCAGCTTGCCTCTGTGGCTCGCGAGCCATGACAAATTTACAAGCTACTAACGGCAAGTGACCAAGGTCTTCAGCGTAGTCATTTGGCAGGACAAAATGTTGTCCTAGACAGTTTGTGAGGTGTAAGGACAACTAGGGATTGGGACCTATTGCTCTGCAACAGCTCCACCCGAAGCAAAGAGGCGCAAGTTCAAAGCGCGCAGGCACACGCAAGAAAATTCAAAGCTGAAGGAGTATCCCACAGCATTGGACAAACATAATTTCCCTCCCCCCCCTTGTGCGAGGACTACCTCGAAACCCTGAAGCCATTCCCAGAACGAGTGGTCAAGACCTACGAAGTTAGCAATGCAAAAAGGTGGAGGCAGCTTCTGCAGCTGACAGGCCAAGCACAAAATGAAGCTGGAGCAAGAGGAACAATCAGCCGGCGGTTCAAAACAGTAGCGGCCAGGACCACACATGCACACAGTGCGTCCTAGGTCAGGCAACACACAGAACAGGGCTAGAAGTTAAACCTCAGTCAACCGGACCAGAATGGCCAAGGAGCTTATAGCTTAGCCGAAGTTAAGAAGTCGTTAATGGGAATGTAGCTAAAACGCCGTGCCCGTCCATCCGCCCGGATAGAAACCACCCGTACAGAACTCATTTGCAAAAAAAGCCGTATTCGGAAAATAGGGCCTGATTTGACCAACATAAGCCATAATTTTGTGCGGGTGGTTTCTGCGCGGGCAGACGGATACGCACGTCTACTCGCGCGTGCGCGCGCGCTCGGTTGGAGGTATTTTTCAATCTACCCATGAACACCCTTTCGAACACACCAAAACTTGTATAGTGAACGATTGTCGATGATGTCTGCAGCAACCATTGCTGTTCTGCGGCCGTAGCACCGTCTTTGGCCTTAACCTGCGCAAGTAGATCCCAAAGAGCTTCTCCCGGCCGACCCAATACATGATGCTTTGGGATTCAGCGTTCGCCGATGGGAACTCAACCTTTGTGACCTGGCGGAGGAAGTCCTCACAGGACGATTCACAAGCATGTTAAGTCTTTGGCATTGCTGCTCCTGGGTTTGGGGGCACTTCCGCAAGACCACGGGTGGGCCCTTTGAAAATGACTGAGTCATTCCTTTCAAGGGCTCCGCAGTTTCATAGAATTGGGAAACAATTCTGCAACCCTGCACTGCGTTTGGGCGAAAGCCAGCCAGCTCTAATCAGCAAGTGTCTCTCGCCCTGCCTTGGAAAGCTAGACACCCTGAAAAGCGAATCTGATATCAAACAAACCAAACATGTGACGTTGCAAGATGTGTGAACAAACAACTAAACAAACGAAACCAAGCATCGGCACCGACAAGCATGTGCGCAGGCTCTCGACATCGGAGTCCTGTGCAAGCTTCTGGAGCTTGCCGATTTGGGTTCGAGCCTTGCTCGCCAACTCCTTGGCATGCTCCTTCTCGCTTTTGCCTGAACAGGCCCCATTCTTTTACCATAATCAAAGTCACCCCCTAAGTGGTGGGGAAAAGGGAAACCACCACATTTTCTGACTTTGACAACCACAAGAAACAGTGAAGAAAAGGCCCCAGCTGAACACCGCACACTTCTTGCTCCGCCTGGTGGGCACAAGTTTTGCCCCAGGCCCGCTAAATCACCGACCACCTTTGCCTGCTTGGGCTTCAACGAGCACCTGCCCGAATCAGGACATCAGTATGAATAAACACCCGCCGAGAGCAACATGGTGTATGTAGTGACCGCGGGAGTTTGCACTCACCGCATCCTTTTCCATCGCACCACTTTCCCAAAATAGGACTGAAGCAGTCCAGCACGTAGAGTTGTGACCGGTGTCCTTTTGGAAACTTCGATGGCGCCGGCATATGAGTAGAACCAAGCTCAAACCAGTGGAATCAAACTAATCTCCTCCGAAATGACCTTGAAGGACACCTGTGGTTTCTCAACCAAACCCCTTGCATCAGCCCAGCCTCTGGGCGGCAGGCCATGCTTCAACGCCACCTCGCTGTCCAGACACTTCACGAGATCTTGCATGCGCTGCTGCTCCTGGCTACTTGGGCTGGAGAAGCGCAGCAAGAGGCTTGCTGACAGTTCTGCTCATTGCTACGCAGGTTGTCTGTGCCCGTGCGTTTGTGTATGTGTGTGTGTGCGCGGGTTTGAGTGTATTTGCTTGTTTGCTTCGTGCATGATTATGTTGACGGTTTCTAGGGGTTGCTCAACGCGACCAAGGTGCTTGGCATACACCCAGCCTAATCCTCGTTGAAAGCTATGCTGCTCGCTCCCTTCTCTCTCCGGTTCCTCTCTTGTTTCTGAAATTGCTTGCTTGCGTTGCTAGCTTGCCTTGCTTGCTTTGCTTGCCTTACTTGCCTTGCCTTGCCTTTTGCTTGCTTTGCCTGCTTGCCTTGCTTGCTTTGCGTGCTTTGTGTGCTTCGCGTGCTTGCGTGGGCGCATGCTTGCTTTTCCTCTGTCTGTCTGCCTGTCTGTCTGTCTGCCTGCCTGTTTGTTTTGTCTGTCTGTTGGTTTCGTCTGCCTGCCTATCTGCGTGCGTGCGTCCGTGCTTCCGTGCTTCCGTGCTTGCTTCTTGCTTGCTTGCCCCCCTGCAGTCAAACGAGCAAACCATGGAATGGGTTTCCTTGAAAGGCGGGAAAATGCAACGAGGGGGCAGCGGGTAGGAGTTGACTTGAGGCTTGAGCTGCAGCTCCTGGCTTCCGACTGCTTGGTGCCTCACAATGCCGCAACAGCGTAGTGCTACTTGTTGCTTCAACGGCATGACTGCCCCGCGATGGAAGAACGCCTCAGAGTAACCCTGCATATGTTGGGGAGCAATGCAGGCACTCCCCAACTGCTGACTGGGCTGTGTGTTCAGTTTTTGCTCTAAGTCAGAATAAAAAAGAGAGCCTCTTCTGAAGTAACTCGGTTCGACCCCAAAGGGTCCATGCATCGTGGGTGAAGGTCTATGGGCTGATCCACAGAGTGAACAAAACCCAGGATAAGTTTGTATGGGATACGCTGTGAAGGGCTTCTTGAGGACCATAGGCACACCATAGACAACCAGAGGGCTCCGTCTGTGTTTGGGAAAGCAAGGTCTGATGCCTGCTCCCTGGTCCTCCGCGTGGCGCCGTCGAATCGGCAGCACCAGAGCGCGATACCTTTGGCCCGCATCTGCTTGAATATAAGAAAATGTTCAACCATCCCCCCTACCTTAAGGGGGAAGGAGTGGGGGGTCACCCTCCTCCCCCAAGTCCATGTTTGATTGGGTGCACAATGTGAGTGACGATTCAAACTGAAGCTGCAAAAAGTACTTCGGGCAGCACTGCAGCACACCTTGCCCCTGTGTTAAATCCTAAGGCGTACTCGGCAGCCTCACCCTGGGCACCTCCTGTTCACAATGGCTTGCGCATAGTAGGCCAATAGCTGGAAAAACACTGATCAATCCAGTGGCGGTAAACCCTCCATGATGGAAAACGATAGGCCTCAGCATATGCAAGGGAAATTCGTTACGCATCTGCGCGGCAAACTCGGCAACGATCTGGACACATGTTCGCTGAGACAGCAATGCTGACCAACGTCAAAAATTCCGCAAAACCCCTTGAAGAAGGCAACACATACAAACAAACAAACAAACAAACAAACAAACCAACAAACACACACACACACACACACAACACACAACACACAACACACAACACACAAAACACAACACACAACACACAACACGCAACACGCAAGACGCAAGACGCAACACGCAAGACGCAACACGCAACACGCAAGACGCAAGACGCAAGACGCAACACGCACCACGCACCACGCACCACGCACCACGCACCACGCGCCACGCGCCACGCGCCACGCGCCACGCGCGCAACACGCACGCGCCACAACACGCAACACGCCACGCAACACGCAACACGCAACACGCAACACGCAACACGCAACACACAACACGCAACACGCACACACACGCAACACGCAACACGCAACACGCAACACGCAACACGCAACACACAACACACAACACACAACACACAACACACAACACACAACACACAACACACAACACACAACACACACACACACCACCAATACCCACCCACCCAGCCTGGACGCTGGCACGCATGGACATGCACGCGCACACGCACACGCAGGCGCACGTGCGCAGGCACACGCACGCGCACGAACACCCACACCCACACCCACACCTACAACCGCACCCGCACGTGCACGCTCGCACGCATGCATGCACGCACACGCACACTTGCACGAGTCGGAGTGAATGCGGAGGCATATCAGAGAATCAGTACCCTACCACAAATGCTCCGCTCAGCACCGGCTAACTCCTTCACACGAAAAGCACTGAAAACCGACACGCACATACGCAGACACGCACGCACAACACACACGCGCAAAAAAAAAGGTTCATGCAAACCCATAAGCACACAAACAAGCAATCAAACAATCGATCAATCAACCAATCAACCAACCAATCAACCAGTCAATCAAACAAACAAGCAAACAAAACAACGAAACAAACGACCAAACAAACAAACAAACAAACAAACAAACAAACCAGACCGACCACCCAACCAACCAACAGTAAACAAACAAAGCACACAAACAAGCAAACCAACAAGCAAACCAACAAACCAAACATCAAACAAACAAACAAACAAACAAACAAACAAACAAACACAAACAAACACAAACAAACAAACAAACAAACAAACAAACAAACAAACAAACAAACACAAACAAACACAAACAAACAAACAAACAAACAAACAAACAAACAAACAAACAAACAAACAAACAAACAAACACACAAACAAACAAACAAACAAACAAACACGCAACAAAACAACCCACGCCACAACAACACCACAAACAAAACGCTGCACACAAACAAAACACTAGGCAAAGAAACAACACACTTGACAAACCAACAGCCATACAAGAAGCCAAGCAAACAACCGCAAAGCAAACCAAATCAAAGCCATCCAAATCAAGCAAACACCCAAACCCATAAAACAAAACAAACAACCACAAACTCACGCCCAACCATACAAGCTTTGCAACCACGAGCGCGGCTTCTCACTTCACTCATTGCGACTGATTCCTTCTACACGTGTTTCTTGACAGCGCAAGGCGCAAAATGCGCTTCTTGGCAACCGCGGCCTTCGCGTCGGTACCATCAAGTGGCATGGTCTCACCTGGGCCGATTCTGCGCCAAAAATCCCCCCCTACCTCAAGGTGGAAGGGGGGTGGGGGGGTCACCAACTCCAGCTGTCTACTCTTCCCCGTAGGGGTCAGCCCCTCCACCAATTCCATTCTGCCCCAAAACCCAAGTTCGAGTGTGTCTTCCAAATCTCAAAATGGTTGGCTTCCTTGTGATGTCCCTTTAACACCACTCCAAACCATTGGCCCAAGTGAAGGATCATGCATTGTCATGACCCTTCCTATGCGACCAACAGTCACACTTGGGCCTGTGGACCCCTGTCCGGCAACTGCCAAAAGAAAGCGAACCTACTCTGACAAAAGCAGGCGCCCTGCTTCAATGCACTCTGCCCCAATGCCGACTGCCTACCCACCTTTGAGCAGGAAGGCGAACCGTTGCACGATTGTGCATGACCCCCCATGCCGAGTGCCTGCCTATGCGTCCAAATGCGTCCTAGCAGGCAAACAAACGCCTGCCCGCAATGGTCCTTTCCACACTGCAAGAACTGCTTCGCCGCATGGCACACTACCTGGGTTGCTTTCCTGTCAGTCACACACCTTGCAAAACATGATGCCGCGCACGTTTACTATTTGATCTCAACGCAGCATTGCGTCCAAGTCTAGGCTTGGCTACTTATTGCTGCATAAGTCGAGCATGCTGCTACTGAATGATTGCCCAACTCAGCACGCAAAGACTTTCATACATAATTCGGAGAACCTGAGTATAGCACAAGCATGAGCAAGGCTTCTGGAAGGTGGGACGCTTGAGCGTTTCGGAAGGGTGAACTAAGACCCACGGCCAAGGAATGGCCTGATGCCTCCTAACAATGGTTGTATGATTTGAATTCTGTGCAATGTCATCGTCCTTCCTTGCAATTCGTTGCCAGTCTCGCTAGACGACTACGAACTGTCTGCGTGTCGCTCATGACGCCACTAAACACTCGAAATGATGAGGGGCTTCAAACTCTGCCCAAGCCAAACATTAAAGAACAAAAGCTTCGCAAGTTTCCACCTGGGCCGTTGGATGGGTGCCCTTCGCTGCCGAGGGGCGCATAAACTGCTCTGCCTCCTGCAGCGGGCATTGCAATTCTGGAAGCAGCAAGCACCTCTAAGAGGGAAGCCCTTCAAATAGTAACATGAGGCACGGCAGTATGCTGTTCAGGGATCCTTACATCATTCACCTGAACATTGCCTTGTAAATGGTGGTGTCCCTTTATTTTTGTTGAAAAAGCCATGTTTCAAATGGTTGCAAAATGTATGTACAGGAGGACCTCTCTGCGCAATATAATCCTACAAAGCAATCCGAAGATCAATGAACCCCTGGCCCATTTTGTATTGACAATTCCTACTCAACAGGGTATCTCTCACCTTTTGGAGCAACATCCCCATATTTATTTGCCAGATTCACACTCATCTGTCGCACATTTTTCTTGAATACAACTTCCATTTGCTTAAGCCTCCTGGGAAAAATGAAATTTGTCCAGTAGTCATAGATTGCATTCAAAAGCAAGAATAAAAATAGCAAACAACCTATATGTGTCCAGTGGTTTTAAAACCAAGAAGGACAATAACTTATTCTTTCGCAAATGGGAAGACAAGGATTCCTGTCCTGTTGCTCGCGCACCTCTGCCGTCTCCGCCTCCGCTTTGGCATCGCTGACCAGCTCTGCCCAGGACGCCCACACGTGTTGCAGCACCCGGTCCCGCGTCTTCTTCTCCAGGATCTGACGTCCGCAAAATACGGTGGATGGACAAAACCCACTTCGCACCACCTAAGAAACCCTGGAATGATTCGATTCCCCTTTGTATTCCAACAAACCGTGGTTTGCATCCACAGTAGGGGTGTCGCATAGCAATGTTGACCTCGGATTAGTAAACCCCCGTCTCTTAATATGGGGGTGTTCCCCTCCAAAAGTGATACATCCTCACAAAGACCGGGGACATCCCCATATTAATAAACAGGGGTTTACTAATCCGGGGTCAACATTGCAGTGGCAGGACAAAATCCACTTCTCACCACCTGAAAAAACTTTGAACTGATTCGATTCCCCTTTGTATGTCCAACAAACCGTGGTTTGCCATCAAGGTTTCGAAGTGGTGCGTAGATTTCGTCCATCCACAGTAGAGGTGTCTGAACTTGGTGTCCCCTGCAAACTAAGATGAAACCCTGAAATGGGGTGCAAGGTGAAGCGGACCACCGGAGATGCCAGTCTCAAGATCCTGAATGGCGGAGTCGACAAAAATCAAGGCAAATCAAAAAGGCGGCCGAAGCAACAAGGCAGGGTTGCCCCTCCCCAATCCACAAGATGAAGAATTCAGCAAACAAGAAGTCCAACTGACACTAAAACTAAGCCAGTGCTCCCCCTTTGATGCTTCTGCTTCCCAAGCCTTGCCGAAACGCATTTGGAAGGCCCAATGTCACGCAAATGCAGGTGTGCCACGCGTAGTTGCCGCTGTCAAACAACGGCGTGCATCGCCCAGCGTAGCATGCAGCACGGATGCATTAAACCTGCACATATCCCTTGAATTTAGACTGGCCTCTTTACACCAGCAAGCATCACTGCATTTCTTGCCCCATCGCAAGATATGCTTTTGATTGTCCAAGCACTATCGCCTCAGCTGAAGGTACACCAATCCCCCGAACTTATACACCTCTCAGAAAAAATGCTAATCCAAAGATGCTGCACTGGACATTTTGCAGCTTGTCATCATCGCCCAGACTGAGAAAAGCCTTTTGCAGTGGACTAGCCCCCTGTGTGTGGATCAGCCCGAACATGTCCATGTCTTGTTCGCAGGGCTGTGGGGAATGACCACTTCTGTGATACAACGGAAAGGGCTTCCCAACGACTATTTTGTTCATATAAAGGGGGATTCCCTTGTATCACAGAAGTGGGGAGAAACCCCTTGATCCCACAACCCTGCTTCCATCTCTTGTTCATCACTGGTCACTAAACTGTTCCTCCCAAGCGTGACATCCAGCACCGCGGGCATCGAGTCTGTTCAAGGCTCCGGTCTAAGCCGGTCGTCCCACCGCTTCTTTGGCCGCCATGTGGCTTGTTTTTAGGTGGTGCCCCTTTGGCTTGCCTTTTGAACAGCCCTAAGAAACACACTCGTTACAACAACCCCCCCTTATCAACGTTTTGCAAAAGGGCCTAAATGACCCTCCATAAGACATACATATATATATATATAGACAGATGTATACATACCTTTGTCATATTTCCTTGGAGTAAAAAACGTCGGCCATATCCCCCCAGCTAAGCATCCGCGTTTGACCCCGAAACGGCCACGCCTTCTCCGAAGAATCGCTGTCCAGCTGGGCTTTCTCCAGATTTGAGCTTGGCCCCATCTGGACGTTCTCCGGCACATTTTGAGGCTGGCCTCCGAGCTCTACGAGCCCCTCTGCTTCCCAGATTCCCGCTGAGAACATGTTGTGACTGTTGTCCATGTTGGAATCTGGGTGAACTATAACATTTCACCAACCTGAAATAAGGTGGTTGGGGGGCTAACAATTCAACCATGTTGGTATGCGCTTCAATCGGGGGCCTTTTGAAGGACATCATGGCCATCAGGGAACCTTCTGTCCAACCGCTTTGGGCTTTGGTGGCCACGTATGCGGTCTCTCAGCCCTCGAGCCCGCAAGCAGCAATGCAATGGTCAAGCCGCCTGTCTGCTCAACTTCCTCCTCCACCTCCTCTGGCACCTCCTCCGCACCTTCAAAAGCAAAAATGCCACACCGCTGCATGGGCAACTGATAGGCAACCACTATAACCCCGATCCTTGTATTCGGTGACCTATCTGCGCTAGTAGACATCAAAATTCACCAATCAAAAATATGGATTTCCAAATAAAGAATCATCATCATGCGTGAGCTGCTTTCCCCCCACGGTGAGCCGGTGACAATCGACCAAATAGTACACATCTAGCACAACTTCAGCCCGCCTTGTTCCTTCTGCTCTGCTTCCTTTGCGGCCTCGGCCTCTGTTGCGGCCTCGGCCTCCCTTGCGGCCTCTGCCTCCTTTGGCTTGGCCTGAGTTGGCTTTGTTGTTCTGGCCCGGAGTAGCGCGGCCGCGTCCCACCTGTGCTTCTCCTCATCAGTGTCCAGGCGGATAGCTCCTTAGCAAGCGCCATTTCCAACACGCCTACCCTCATGCGGATGCAGCCGCGAGACTCATTTTGTTGCGCCAAACGCTGTGGTAGTAGTCCGCGCACACTTTCTTGACCTGAGGTCAACTCAGGCACTGTATGTATACATGCATCATTTATGCATATGTGTATTGTGCATCCTCGCCATGTTGCTTCTTTAAAGCCACGAGATGCAACTGAGTGTGCTCATGACAGAGCAGCCGTGCATTCTCAAACCAGCGCACGGGCACTAATGATAGCAACAAGTAGGCCAACGCAGCAAACCAACGGAGCTTTCGCATTTGCTCATCCACATGAGTCACCCCTTTGTTGCCCGCGGAACCTCCATTCGACATCATGGCGTGGGGGAGTGGGCTGACAAGCAGCTTCTGGGCGTAGCCCATTGTGGCGCCAAACTGCCTCCCAGGTGCGCGCAACGTCGCAAGACCTAGAAAGTGTCTAGCCATTCAAGCTTCAGCACTTCCTCCAAGGCACAACTGTCTGGAGAAGAGAGCAACAGGAACAGTCGCAACAAATGAGGCTTTGTGGCTTTCTTCAGGTGTTTCTTGTTTGTGTTTGTTTGTTGTGGGTTGCTCAACCTTGCAATGACAAACGAGGTTCACCAAGTTGATGAGCACGTGCACTGCTTTTCATGCAGGCTACTGGCCCGAAACGCTGGTGCTGGCGGTGGGGACTGTTGGGTTGGCCTGACCAAGTCTGGGTCAGCTGGGCTTGGGTGAGTGTGGAAAGGATGGGTTCTTGAAGGATGCCTATGGAACGTGAAGGGATCTGACGGACAGCCGGGGCTGAGTATGTCACTCAAAGGCTGAGACTGTTGTGGCTTGGCACGTCAGTCGCGATTGGTCCGTCCTTGGCTCCTGGGGCACAAGGTTTGTGTTCGCTGGCCTTTACGTTTCTGCAGTTCCCAACCCTGCGCCAATTGACCTGCAGTCCAGGCCAACCGACACAATGCCTGAAGGCTGCCGGCTGTCCCAGCAACAATCCCACGCCCAGCCGACTTCGCTCCCCAGCCCAAGGCCCCAGAAGCCTTTCCGCTTCACAGCGAGCCAATACCCCAGCCCAGCCAGCCCAATCATCCACTCTGCGGTTGGCAAACCTTACTTGCTGGTGCGAAGGTAGGGCATGAGGCAACCTGGGGATTCGCGAACAAAGGAAACCACCAGTTGGATGGGGTATCAGAGTCCTTCCATTTCTCATTCCCTTCACCGCTCTCCCCCGCCTCCTCCTTGGACTTCTGCAGCTTCGGCGCCTTGATCCGCCCGTCCTGGCTGACCATGGGCGCCTTGCTGCCCCAGTCCGCCCGGTAGAGCCGCAGGAGGGGATCCCCCAGCCTGCCAACAAAAGGTTCACTGGGCCTCGTGGGTGAAATGGAACCCCCACGAAACCAACGAAGTAACTAAGAAGCTTAAAAAGCTAAGGAACCGGATGGCTAGGAACCACCAAGTTAAGACATTGCGTTCCAATCAGAGAATACCTTATATAGCGTTTTGTGTGAAGAAGGCGTCATTCACCTCATCCGACGGGCCAATCTGCTTGGAACATAGCCACCCTGCCTTGACAACAGGGAGTTCGCCCAAGGCGTGAGGATCTCTCGGCCTGACCGGCAGTTGCCCCGCCAGGTGAGGATTGAAGGCATTTTTTAAAACTCAAACACAAACCACGCCAAGTCTGCCTTTCGCTGATTTCGACAGGGCCAACCCGCCTAAAACAACGCGTCACTATGGAGAAGAAGGGGGGCTTAGAGCTGCCGCAAAGACTTGTGTGTGTGTGTGTGCGTCTTGGTGTGTATGGTGTGGGAGTGGGTGGGGGGGGGGGGAGGGGATGTGGGCGGCGATTGGGTGCGTTTGCGTATTGTGTTTTCGTGTGCGTTTGTGTGTGTGTGTGGGCTTGTGAGCCGAATGGTCGGAAAGCAAACCTATCCACCCAAAATAGACAAACACATAACGAATAATTGTAAATAACTGAACAATAAATAAATAAATAAATAGCAACAATAAACAAGAGAAATAAATAAATAGGCCATACATAAATAAATTAATGAAAAAACAAAACATGTCTGGATATCTGTCTATACACACCTATGTGTATATATATATATACAGATATTTGAGTTGGAAAGTGTAGTTTGTACTCTGCATGTCTTTTTGGTGAGCATATCTACATATATATATATATATACGCGTGTATTATGTGTCTTTCGGGCAGGGGGGAAACGCGAGGGCGGTGCGTGCGCGGGGTTGGAGCAGGTACACTTGTGGGGTGGGGTGGGCGGGCGGGCGTATGGTCAATAATAAATAAGGCGTATGAACAATGTCTTGAACATCCGTGAATATGTTCGTCGACCGTTGCTCCTTGCCATCCCTTCTTGCCTGTCGTCTGGCTGTCCATGGGCAAAAACAGCATCAGCCGCACCAGCGAAGCGGGCAAGCCATCAGCCTTGCCACAAAGGTTCCTCGGGTGTTGCTATGGCCCAAGCACTGCAATGCCGCGTTGCAATGCCAGGGTGGCTGACTAAAAGCCCGTTTGGTCGAGTGGTGACTTTTAGATGGGAACATATCGTCCCGCCAGTGGACAAGAAGGGCTGGCTAAAGCATGATGACAGGCCCAAACAAATGGCGAGTGAACGCATGCTTGTGCAATCTGTGACGCACATCCCCACCCCACCGTCCCAAGCCCACAAAGTGCCGGTCACGGACCCAAGAAGGACAACAAAAAGCAACAAGTTCCATGTGGCTCTTGCAAGATTGCTGCACATGTGCAAGGCACGGAAGGAAGCCCCTTCTGGTTGCTGCCCAGGCACAGTTTCTTCTCCTTAGATCAAGCATGGGGGGGACTCGCAGACATGCTAAGCGCAGCAAAGCATTTTGCGAAGACCTGACTGTAACGAACCCTTCAGAGTAACAACCCTTCGTTGATCAATTAGATATGCAGATATGCCCCACAACCCAATTTTCAGGAGCTCTGCGTTGCGTGCTGGGTTGTTACAAGACCACAAATCCTGCAACATGCTGTCCGGCTAACTTCGAGCAACATGACATGCCAAGAGTAACACTATTTGCAGCGACTTTCGAGAGCTCTAGGGTTTCATTCTGACAAATAAAACTTGCAGCCATGCAATGTGTCGCCTCCCTGGTGACAGGTGATGAGGCCAAGTCTCGTGGGACAAGCAGTTGTTCCAAACATTGATGACGTGCGAGCGCACCTGATGCCACATGCCCAAAACAAGATTTGAACTGCATGACTTCCCACACGTGTCTGCAACATCACACCCGCGTATATCATACGCAGAAGCACGTGCACAACATCACTTTTTGTGCAAGCACTCAATCAGAGACTCAATCCAACTATTAAATGTACACCTACGCATAATCACATTGCCGTATGTGACGTAATTATCATGTGCATGTCCTGACTTGCCTATCCATGCAGCCAAAGGCCGCAGCCCCCCTGTACTGATCTATGATAACATTCCCGCTCCGCGCTTGGCTCCCTTTTTTCTCGTCAGGCATCGCCAGCTTGGCAAAGGCCCACGTCAGAATGGACAGCTCCTGGGTTGACCCTGGCTTGCAGAAAGTCGAGCGCTCGCAAGTACAGAGCAACCTCCAATCAATATGGTGCTTCCTGAAGGTTAAAACCCACAGGCCAATTTTTTTCAGGATGTCCCTTTACTGAACCCAGGCAAAGGGAGACCAAGCAACCTGCTGCAAGGGGCTGGCTGAGGCTCGCTCTTTCCCCGTCCTGCGCTGAACACTTGCAAGGGCTTGCGGCAGCGAGGTCTTGCAGCAAGTCCTCCTTCTTTTTGGGCCACAAGGAGCTCTAAGGGCGGGGAATCCAAAAAGAGGTCTCACATATATTTTGAAGCCAGGCCAACCCGATGGAGTGCCAGGGTCCATCAGGAGTTTGGAAGACCTCCCTTTTGGGGTGCTGCAAAGGGGTCTTTGGGAATAGGCTGATGCCAGCCTAGTGAGATTAAGCCCACCAAACGGAGCTTGCTGAAGTAAGGACAGCAAGACTGCGAATGATGGACCAACAACGGGCACTCAGATTTTGTAGCGACCATTGCAAAGGCACCAAGCATCACCGCGACTGGATGCAATGTGCGCTGCTCACATGTTGTTCCGAAAACTGGGAAGTATTTCTTGATAGAGAAGCATTTTCCTCGATACTCCTGATGGTTACCATGGCGTCTGCAAGAATCAGGTCTGACGGCAAAGGCCTTCCATACACCACACACTGGCTGCAGCTCCATGCCATGTGCTTAAAACGCGCCACTGCAAAGGCGACCCTTCCGAATAGAACCATCGTTTGGACCTTGCTAGCTGTTGCTCTGAGTTGGGACCAGACGTCATGGCTAGAGTCGGTTGTGCCAATCAAAGGGCAGGCGTTCAACAGTGCCCAGGACAACGCTGGCAAAGCATGCGTCCTGGCAATTAGGAACAGCAGGTGGCAAACCAGTCCAACCCGCACAGGACGAGAGTCGAACCCCCTGCCGCACCCTCAAAATGTGCAAAATGCACGTGGGCCCTATAGCATCCCACCCCAATTTTCGCCGAACAAGCCAGGAACGTCGAAATGGCAAGCCCAAACCAAAGCATGCGTCCGGTCAATGTGTCAGTTACGGCAACAAGTGGAAACCAATGTGGCCCGCAGCTTTCGGGATTTCCTGAGGAGCAATCTTTGCGCTGCAAACATGTGAGCAGCTTCGTTTGAACTGACCTACTAGTTGATTACTCTAAATTCGCCAACCGTTGAGGGACCTTCTCTGCCACTGCTCGCAGGTGCAGATCCATGTCCAATGTGTGGCACCAATGTATGGCAAAACAGGCAGGCTGCGGGGTTGGCAAAGCAGGGTCCGCTTCAGGGTTGGACCAACCCATTCCTGGACTGTGTTCAAAAACGCTCATCAAAAACAAGCAGCCTCCACTTTCCCCCGGCAAACCTCTGGTTGCTCAAATGGCTGTGGGTCAAAAATAGGCACCCAAAATGGCACCTAAAGGCACATGGAACCAAAGACTAAAACCTGCGGCTTGCCCTGGCCCTTCAATTTTGAGCCACACCCAAGTGTGACTCTGTTTTTGTCCCATGCCTTTCCTCATTTACCCCACAAAAACGTCTGATTCTTGATTTTTTTTTGGCCCGAGCCTCTAAACCCTAAAACCCCCAGGTCCCAAACCCTAAGCCCTAAACCCTAAAGCTCCCAAACCTGAAATTTCTCCCATCTTGTCCTGCACCACCTGTGTCTTCGCCATGGCCTGGCCCAAATTCGCGATGCCCTGCCCATCGAACTCCGCCAACCGCCACGCCGACTGCGCCAACAACGGCGCCAAGGCCGGGCGGTAGGACACGGACATCCTCGCGCCAAACCCATTGGCCCATTCACATTTATGCCACCCTCTATGTCTGGCTAGCCTCATAATTCTAGAGGACTCAAGGATTCAACAACTTTTCGACTTGAACACACAGGCGATTGGAGTTGTTTTACCAAACATCCTTCTGGCCATGAGTTGCTTTTCGCTTTTCTCATTGCACCCAAGTCACACAAGTAGAGGTTTGCAAACAAAGAGTCCAAGCCCGGTGGCTGGTGCCCAAGAAATTCTGACCGAACCTCGACGGGTCTGGAGAAACAGCTGGGCTCCGGTGCGCACTTGATTGCAGGTCATGTTTGGACGGGAACCGACTGAGCAAACAGGAAGAAACAGGTACCGATCAACCTCAAGCAGCTACAGATGAGGTGACTGGCTCAGAGGCTCAATAGCTTCTTCCTACGTCTTTTGCCTAAACAACCCGGACATGGAAGGTAAAGGTCGACAACACACACAAAAAAAGAGAAGGACCCGACGTGAAAGGGATGCGTCCGAGTGTCTTCAGCGTCAGGTTCACATGCATTGACTCACAGCGTGTCACAGCGTGTTTCGGACACCTCTGAATGAAAAAAGCTCAACAACTTGTGCAAGGCCCATGCCGGGAATCAACTATGTAAGGGTTGCTTGTTCGTACGCATGCAGTGCAAATTAACCTTGCACGTGCGCACACGCACACAAACAAACAAAGACAAAGACAAAAACAAAAACAAACACAAAACACACACAAACAAACAAACAAACAAACAAACAACCAAACAAACAAACACACAAACAAACAAAACACACAAACGCACAAACAAACAAACACACGACACACGCACACAAAAACACACGACACAAACACACAAACACACAAACAAACAAACACACGACACACGCACACAAAAACACACGACACACACAAAAACACACCTACACATCACCTACACACACACAAACACACACACACACAAACACACAAACACACAAACACACAAACACACAAACACACAAACACACAAACACACAAACACACACACACAAACACACAAACACACAAACACACAAACACACAAACACACAAACACACAAACACACAAACACACAAACACACAAACACACAAACACACAAACACACAAACACACAAACACACAAACACACAAACACACAAACACACAAACACACAAACACACAAACACACAAACACACAAACACACAAACACACAAACACACAAACACACAAACACACAAACACACAAACACACAAACACACAAACACACAAACACACAAACACACAAACACACAAACACACAAACACACAAACACACAAACACACAAACACACAAACACACACACACACAAATACACACAAACACACACACACAAATACACACAAACACACACACACACAAACACACACACAAACATACACATACACACAAATACACACACACACACAAACACACACACACACACACACAAACGCACAAGCACACCAACACACAACAACAAACAAACAAACACACAAACAAACAAAGAAAACAAACAAAAAAACAAACACACACACACAAACAAACACACACACACACAAACAACCAACCAACCAACCAACCAAACAAACAAACAAACAAATAAACAGACAAACAAAACACGCACACAAACACAAACACAAGCACACACACAGAAATACACACACAAAGACATACAAACAAAGAACAAACACCCACACACCCACACACCCACACTGCACACCCACAGAAACACGTGCCGAGCCGATCGAACTGCACATCACTCACACTCACAAGCCTGAACGAAGGAACCAACGCACACACACACACACAACATTACACACTCCACAGCTCAGCGTCTGGGCCAAGGAGAAGGCGGTAATGGACAAGTTCTGAGGCTGGAACCTAAGTTGCCGAAGGCTGATATGTCGGGTGTCGGGCAATGTGTAAAATGGGTGGGTGAGTGGGCGGGTGGAAAGAGAGACCGCGAGGATATCGGCAACCTGCAGGGGTTCCCGATTCTAAGTCCATTTTATGTTGAGCCTTGATGGTAGCAAGGGGCTGGAAGGAAACCGGCCAGCCTTCCTTCCCCAACAAAAAAGAACAATTAATATCTCCCTGCCTGATGTTGCCAGCCATGCATTCCAATGCATTCCAAACAGACTCTGTCTATACCCACCCATGAAAGGATATGCCACTACACACGAAAGCATGAGATACGCGCCTTAACCAAAGAAAAGGACAACAAGCTGCAGTTCAGCCTTGAGAAACTTTGTCACCTTCGCGGTCGCCTCCTGCATCATCGCCTCCAGCAGCGGAAAGTGCTTGTAGCTCAGCTGGCAAGCAGCCCACAGCACGTTGGCCACGTCCTGCGCCTGGAGAGTGAGCCGCTGCCGCTTTCTTGTGCAGACCGGTGAGCCGGGCTACGTACAAGGCATGTTTACGTTTGTTGTGGCCTGGTTCATACATCAATGAAACATATCAAAGCAGAATCAAACTGGTCACAAGGGAGTTCCCCTCTCGTATTTGAAAAAACAACTTTCTCATCCGTTGTGACCAGAATCCCAGAATCTGAATGGGTTTACTTGTCACACAGGGGTAAACTCACTTGGGGGAATTAAACATCACGCCATCACAAGTGAACTCATTGCAACATGGCCCATGAAGCCAACCAGCAGAAAGAGAAATATAAGGATCCAAGGTGTCCTTTGGAAAGAATCCATCGATTCTATCGACAAAGGAGTGAAACCAAACCAAAGCCAACTGACATACAAACGGACACCCGACCAACTCATCCTACGTCAGGATATGTCTGCAATGTTCATTTGACACAGGGGACTCCCACGTAAGCAACGGACAATATTGCGATGGAACTGATGCTGTAGGTTGATAGGGGTGGACCCCCACCGGCTTCTGGTGCTGACATTGTCGGGTTGTGCAAGGGTCCATGATGGTCCATGATGAGTTGGCTCGTGTAATCAACCTGGTGCCTGGTGGATTCGGGGACTGATAGACTTTTCTGCTGAAAATCGAAGGGACCCCTCTTAGACTCTGTTACTCAGCCAGGGCTTTTTGTCCAATCCTGCGAAAACGGATTTGCGCATCGATGCATTTGTACGTATTGCAATATGCAATATATATATATATATATATATAATATATGTATATATATATGTTGTGTGTCTGCGCCTCTGCCACTGAGTGTCAACCAGGTTTCCCCTATCAACACGCAGACCTCCAACGGCCTGCCTGGAAGTCTCCGGCGCTCGCCAGCGTCCTTTGCGCCAGCGCGCAAAGTGCCGCCGGGGAGGTGTGCGCTAAGACCCCAAAGGCCCAGAAGGTGTTGGCGCAGTGCTGCCTGCGACAAAAAAGGGAAGACACGTGGCATGAACCCAACGTTGGCGAGCAGGCGCTGAAAAGCAAATGCCCAAACATGCGGCATTTACCACAATTTGCTGGCTGCACCTGGGGTGGACATCTGTTGCAAGGTTGGATTTATTGTCAACATTGATTTTAAGAGCCAGGTGGGACATCTTGTGGGACACCTTGGTGGACAGCGTGTATGCGACAGAACATGGTTCCCTCCTGGAAGTCAACCACCATTTCAGCAGCTTCACTCTGAGCGCCCACGAAACCCACGAGGCCGAGTGGCTTTCAAAAAAAGGGGACTGGTCCCAGGATGCCTTCAATAGCAAGCATCTGAATATGATTTCAGTATCTTTTACGCCTGCCGGCAAAATGCACTGACCAAGCACGCAAGCACGCAAACACATATAGCAACACATCTGCACATATATGTATACATACTTACATACCCATATCTACATATATGTCCAAGAAAAACTTGCGGCTGAAATTTCAGCCGGAATCTGAAATGCATCAAATTTCAACCGAAGTCAGCCGAAGTCACATAAATTTGCCGGAATCAGCAAAAGCAGCCGGAATTAGACCGCTGAGGCTCAAGGAGAGTAGTACTCGTAGCCGCCGGAATGGACTCAAGCTTCTTATTCGGAAAGATTCGCCGGAATTGTGGGAAGATTCGCCGGAATTGCGGGCAGTGTCGCCGGAAATGCGGAGAGTCGGGTGACTCAAGCCGCCAAAAAAACAACGCAATGATCCTGCTTAAACTGCCAGTTGAAGAATGGCCGAAAGGCTAAAAAATGGCCGGCAATGGAAAAAGGATACTTTTTTGAAAAAGGCTATGATTTCGAGGCATTTCGATTTTCTAGGTATGTCTGTGTGTGTTTGTGCCTGTCGTAGTTCGCAAGCGCCAGGAGAACGGTGTTTATTCAACAGAAGCCGCGAGGCGGTACACTCATTGCAAATTGCGGCATGCAAGCATGCTACGCTCGCTACTTTGTGGCTTCACTGTACCGACTGCCTTGAAATCACGGGTTTCTCGTTCACTGCGCAAATTTCAGAGCACACAGTTGACTCCAGCTGCTTGACGATGACATGCGTTTCAGTACCTGCGTGTGGGAAAGAACCGTTGCCTCCCACCCGGGCTGGGAACGAGGCCGAGGTGCGGGTTGAATTGCGAAGCCTGCGCCTCAACAGCGCTGCCCAGTACCTCAAAGAGCTCCGTTGAGAACAGCGCCGTCTTGGCAAAGGCCCAGATTACCTGAGGCTAGGACTCCCAGCTCTGCATCCATGAGGAAGCTCAGACCTGTCACCTTTCTCTCAAACAAAAAACAGGCAAGGTGCAAAGCAGACTGGTGCACAAATGTGCCTCGCTCCATATCACTAACATCTGCAGCCGCAAAATTTGCAAAACGGGACTTGAAGTGGCCTTGGCCGAGCGCAGCGTATGTCTGACAATGTGCTGGGCAACTGATGTGCAGCGCGTGTCCCGCAAGTGCATGGCAGGCTGCATTAACGAGATTCTGCTGCTGGAAGGAGGTGATTTTCGAGGTCACTTCCCGCGCCAGCGCGTGAAACAAAGGCAGGTCACGAACCTGAACGAACGAGCAAAAATGCTCCGAACAGGCCCTATGAGTGGCTTGGACATGGGCGCATAGTCAAAAAACAATGTCCACACCCTGTCATAAACCGCGAGAGGTCGATGTTTTTCCCCTGTCCCACCGGAGCTGGGCAAGCTCCGTTGGCTTTTTGAAGTCCACACTGGGCCGGGGGTTGATGGGGGGAACCCCCACCAAACCAGAGGTTTCAAGTGCGTTCCTGGGTCGCAAACCAAACAAGAACGCCGTGAGCCCCACTTGGCACTGAGGCGATTCAAAATGCCAGAAATTTGTGATTGGCGGGAGGCCCTGGTTCAAAGACGTCTACACTTCACTTGCATCCGTGTTAGCTGATATGTGTGTCACCTCCACTCTGGCTCAGGTAGCCAAGATCTGAAGACGTATGCATCGTTTTCCAGAAAAAACGGATGGTTTGCACTGGAAAGAGATCAGATCCGAACAGAAACACAGGGAGACATTTCCGTGGAGCCGCGCGAGCTAGTTTTGGTTCTACCAACATGGCTACAAAGGTTTACGCAGGCCGTACTCTCTTCCTTCTGAAGCTAGGTAGTAGATTGGATATAATTGAATATTTTTAGGACATTTCATCAATACATCTGAACCAAGTTCGTAGAACTGCCATTGGGAGTTGTAGGCGAATTGACACGGACATCTCTGAGGATCTTTCGGGGGCCTCCAGCTTGGCAAAGGCCCAAAGCAAGTTCGCGATGCCCTGCGGGTTCCTTGGCTCGCAACCAAACCCTCCATCAGCAGCCTCCGGAAATGACCTTCCAGGGTTCCATGACTTTCTGGTGCGATAGGTGGGGAATGAGAAATGGAATGACCCCTATAAACCATCCAACTGGCGGCTTCCTTTCAGGAAATCCCTGGGCTCATTCCCATGCACCTTCTCTACCTATCTCACCCGTTGCGAATGACCTCGGGTTCAAACGCTTGGGCCCTGGCCTGCTGTGACCCGGCCGGGCTTCCCCCCAGGGTTCCGACCCCCGGGTTTACCGCGCTCCGACATGCTCCGAAGATCTCAGCCCGAGAATGTCTGAACTCAGGGGTCAAGAGACCCCCTGTTGTACCACTACTAGTACCAAATGGATTATATATTGGATAACCATATATGCGATCAAAAAACCGATTGCATAATTGACATGCAATCAAATTGAGATAATTGCTTGATGAGTCCATAAATTGGAGCAGCTTTTGGAATCATGTCAAACAAGTATTCCATTGCATGCCATGCAATACTCAATAGTAACACTTGCTGATCTTGATTGACCCGCTTAACATAATACTACACAAATAAGTGTAATGCATGTATTTATGCAAGCCAGGGCAATGAACTAATGTCATTTTGTCTGGCATTCTCATTCTGAAATGCATCTAGCACCTAGCTGTGAGCCTTCAACATTGATTCCACGGCTACCCCCAAACTCATCAGGCCAGCGGCCACTCCCCCGAACAACATGTTGCAGGGATCCCGCCTGGAAGGAGACCCTGACAGGTGATATTGCTGCCTCAATATTCGATTTATTTGCCACTCACGTTGTCCGGGAAGGAGTGAGTTTTCCAGTTTGCCTCTCTGTAAAGCTGATTTTCGAGGGGCGCCTTCTTGGGGAAATGGATTCTAATCCGAACGCCCCCCACCCCCCCAAACAAAAAGCAGCGAAGGGCGCAGAATCGGCGCCCGGGCCCCGCGCCCATCGGCTGCCCGCCAGGCTGCCAGTTGGGCAGCTGCACCGCCTCCGCGGAGATGGCCGCGAGGGCCGGGTGCCGCATCCTCGCGGTTGGGTGTTGGTCGCTGGGGCGGGGCTGGAAACCACTCGCCACGGGAAAGCCATGCCCAAGACGTGTATGGCTGAAAGCGAGGCCTGTTGGACATGATGGGATGGGATAAAACGAGGGGGGGAAAGCAAAAATCTCGCCTTTGTCCCCATATTAGGACGTGGGCAGCCAAGTGACTGGAACATCGACTTCACCGCAAGCCTGAGTCCTATGATAGCTTGGCGATCTGAACACATTATTGGATTCCAAGGCTCAAAAAAGGCTATCAGACTAGGCCGTGGGCACAAACAAGAGCACAAAACAGAGTGACCGGGTTCAAAGGATGTCGAATGGGCGTTGAAAGGAGCAAACATAATCATCAGAGTTCAACTCAGAAGGAACACTTGCAAATCAAACTCACGTCTGTTCAGTCAGAACGCATGCAGTCCTTTGCGATTGCTTCCAAGCACACATTCCTTCGGTGAATCTAACCTCTTATGTACTGCGCGTTGGACCCGGTCGCCAGCAGAACGTGGCTATGAATCTTCTCACACTTCAAGTCACTTGCAAGAAACATCTTTGTCCGTCACGCGAATCGCACGCTTGCAAGAATGAACATTTGTCTCAATGTGGCACCTCACTCCAGAAAAAGCCAACCTCACAGTATCATGTTGGCGCCCAGTTTCCGGCCTGGACATCAGATCCCTAGAGCTTGCAGCCTCCCCACAGTCCTCAACCTGGCAAAGGCCCAGGCCAGATTCACGATGTTCTGTGAGGACCACCGCGAGATCCCGGCTTGCATCTCCTCCGATCAATGCCTCTCACACCTGTGCCTCGATGCCGAAAGCATGTGAAAGCATCTCTTGTTTGGGGCTTCTGTACATAAGCATCACAAGGGTCGCGCGACAGCAACACCCGAGTTCTGCACAGATCCTTCGCCCATCTGAAACCTGCTTGAAGCTGTTATTGCGGCTTCCTCCAGAAGCCTCCCCACCTTCAAACCATCAGTATGCGCTTCGGTACGCTTTAGTGCCCTACTGACAAAGGCTTTATTTGCTACATATTTTGAATTGGGTCGAAATCTCCTCACACATCCCCACAATTGAGCAGCCAGTGGGGATTCGGGTTCGGCCAGCCCCTTGAAACACGTGGAAGCAAGCATCATTTAACCGCAACCTCCCTTGTAATGTGAACCAGGTTAATCAACCTTCCAGATGAAAAGGGGATCAATCCCCTCTCAAATGGACCCATCAAAATCAACGTCATCACTCTGGGGTCCAAATTTGGCCCCACCAACCGGATTGGGATGCAACCATAGGTGGCGGTTTGGAAAATAGATGGCCCTGGTCAACAGAATGAACACCATTTTCTCCCGCACCCTCCATGTTTTTCCCCGTCTACCCCCCAAAAATGACACCTATGGCGCCATGGATGCCACCAGACCCCCCCCCTAACGGGCCTCCGCCACGGCCTCCATGAGTCGCGCCTGGCGCAGCTGGAGCGTTGCGAAGGCCCAGGCCACGTTGGCCAGGCCCTGCGGGTCGAAGTTTTCCGCGCGCTCCGCCGCCAAAGCGCCCAGGTCCTCGCAGAAAGGAGAGGTGTCCCAACACAACCGCCGGCCTCCAAACGGCCAAGGTGGCGTGCAAAACCGGGGGAAGTATAGGGATCACTGGGGGTCGGGGGGTTGGGGGTTTGGGGGGTTGGGGGTTTGGGGGGGGGGGAAGGGTGTGGGGGTAAGGGTTCGCTCGCTGCTCTTGTATGTGCCCATCACCGCTTGCCACACGATCCGACCCGGGCACATTTCCACAAAAGCTTCAAGAGGCGCTGCTTTGTCCTCAGAGGTTCCGCATATCGTCCGTCACATTGGGGCGAAGCGCCCACCCAACAACCCGCCAAGTCCGTCCCCCGGGCGCCGTCCTGCAGCACCGCGGCCTGGACCGCCAGCTTCGCCAAGGCCCAGGCCACGTTCGCCAGGCCCTGGGCCCCGAAGTCTTGGAGCCGCGCGCTCACCGCCGCCAGCACCGGCGGAGAGGCGCCCCGGTAGAGCCGCGCCAGGGCGAAGCTGTACACGGCGTTGGACAAGCTGTGCCTTGCGAAGCTCCCATCCAAAGGAGGGATATATTATATAATAGATACAATAGATACCCCCCTGCCAGCAAAAAACATGGGCTTTGTGATGACAACCCAGGCCTCCAGTGGCATGAACTGTAGCTTTGGCCGAGCTGCGCGTCTAGCTCCTGTGCTCTTTCAGCAACCCGCTCTGCCAGCGAATCCATCAGCGGCCCATCGCCAAAACCAAGCTTTGCCAAAGCCCAGCAAGTCTTCGTCACTTCCTCGCTGTGTTCGCTGTCTGACTGTGCAAGCTTGGGATGAATTCATTTGCGTGCTAGCGCAATACAGGTGGGGGCTCGGTTCAAAAGGAAGCCCAATACGAAAAGGCCTTTTTTTGGGGGTCCACATTTTGACACAACCCCACGTGAAGCACCCCCCACCCATGCCCACACCATGATTCTTCCAACCCCGCCTTGGCCTCGACGCTGCTCGTGGCAACGCGCACGGCCTTGTCGGTGAGAGCATGTAGTACCTGTCCAAGATCAGGCCGGGATCGCAACGACCTATGGGGGGAAACGGGTGCCGTTGCCTTCCGGAAGCCAAACAATCGCACAATCGCACAATCGCACATTGACATGCACGCAAGGGGCATCTGCGAAGCATGCCGAGTGTCTCAGCGAATGTCGGATGTTCGGTCGCGCGGCGACGAACAGTTGGGGCAGCTGACCATGTCAAATGTTTCCATGAAGCCTCAAGGACCACTTGCTGATCAACTGCAAACTCGGAGAGAAACTCCACGGCAAAGTCAGATGATGTTCGGCTGAACTAAAAATTCGCATGGCCAGGATGACAGCCTCATGTGGCGAAGAGAAAGACTACATTGGCAGCCAAGAAGTGGAGTCTTCACATGTCTTCACTGCACTAACCTGGGACCAGGCAATCCCACCTCGCCGGGTGGCCAACCTCCCCAGGCCACCCCCGCCTTGCCCAAAACAGGGTCTTCCTTTACCGCCGTTCGGTCGGAGCTTTTGGCCACCCGGTGCAAGGCCATGACGGCGTTCACTGCATCGAACTGGGTGAGGTGCAGCTTGGTGATTTCTAGGATCTCTCCTGGGCTATGAGCAGGTCTCCATCTCTCTCTCAATCTCTCTTTCTCTCTCCCTCTCTCTCCCTCTCTCACTCTCTCTCTCTCTCTCTCTCTCTCTCTTTCTCTCTCTTTCTCTCTCTTTCTCTCTCTTCCTGCACATGCTGCACATCGATTTTGCTTCTCAGGCAGCCTGCAAAACAACGCAAAGCCATGCATGGCAAACATCAAACTTCCCCAGCTCACATGCAAGGCGAAATAATCCCTTGGGCTGACCTTGTGATTTTCATGTAAGCCACAGCTTGAGCTCTAGTCAAGGCTCGTGCTGACCACTTTGCAGCCAGGTCCTTGTTCAGGCGCAAGCTCACCTTGATCCATAGGGGATCTGCAGAAGGCAAAAACACATGCACGTTGTCACATCCCTTTTTGGCTTCACTATGACACATCAAAACCTATGGCTGTGGGTCAAAAGTAATGGTACCATTTTGGGGTAGGTGCACCACCCATGTTAATCCATTTTTGTGGGGATTGGGATGTTCACTGGGGGCCAACCGGGATTTTGACCCATGGCCATATGGGCCATTTAGCCCCAGTCACCTTCTCCCCGGTGTTGGTGAAACCGCCCAGCTCCACGTGGCTTGAGGGCCTCCTTGATATCCATCCAGTCCTAGTCCTGGGCGCGTCTTCCTTCCGGGTTTGGCCTTGCCTGAGAGCTTCTAGGTCCTCTAGATTTGAGAGGTTAGAATAAGTGGGCACCTTTTTCGGTTTTGGGGGACCTAGGCTTTCAACTTGCACACAGCGTTGTGGCTATGGTTCTGGTGGATTTCAACCAGTGCATAGAACTACACGTGGTTGCGCAGAGTCGATCATGTGAGCTTGGAATAATCACTCTGAGTTCCCTTGGCGCAGTTGTTGGCCACTTCACTTCCGCAAACATTTCTCCAACCCAACCGCCAGGCGGCACATCTTGCGAGGCTTCGGGTCGCAGCTCCGAGTCGCTCTTCCCAGCCCGCCTCCTGCCCTCCTCGCTGTCACGCGCTTCGTGCGGAAACAAGGGGCCAGGGACGTCAGAGGGACATCCTAAAAATGACTCTTGGCTTCGGCCCTTCACGGTGAAGCAAAGAGAAACTACTTGGAAAAGTACTTTGGCGAACCCTGCAAAAATGCTCACTTGTAAGGGACCGGGCAGAAAGGCCTCGCTTCCAGTGAAGAATAGAGTGATCATTTGGCAATAAGCTTGAATCCGGGATTTCCGAATGGCCGGACATGAATCCCCATGCCCACCAAAGGGACTCCAGTTCCATTCATACCCATTTAGCAGTGCAATTTCGAATCCCCTAACACTTTGCCCACATCATCACATCTGGGGATAAACCGAAAGTCATATGTCCATATTATGTTTCAATTTTAAGCTATCCTAAAAACGTACCATAGTTTTCGAGGAGAGCCTGCAGCTAACATCCAAATGCCGCGAGACTGGAACCCACCAAAAGCTGGCCTCCAGGTAGCCCTCCATGATGTACGCGAGCACCTCCTCATCATCCTCGTCCAGTTCATCAAGTGAATCCTCCGGGTCCTGCAGTTCAGCTCGGGTCTAAAAAGCCCCCCCCCCATCAAATAAGAAAAACCGTGTCTCACTTCCTGAGTGGCCAAGAAAACTCCAAACTGGTTGTTTGCCTCTAAAATGGGGAAGTGAGAATTTGTGAGCCCTTGGCTTGTTTTTGCTTCCAATGGGCCTTCCTGACAGCTTTCTACCATCCACGAGGCTGCCCAAGACCAAAGTTGCAACCTGGGTTGTATTCGGCATATGGCGAGACAGCCACTGAGCATGCGCCCCCGCAAGTTGTGGATCACGACGTTGGATAACTCGTTGCTAAAGCTGCAAGCCGGGAACATGTAAGTCCACCATGTGTTCGCTACAAGAAGCAATCGCGGAACAGCTGCCAAGAGCAGCCTGCAAAGACTTTGGCAGCTATCCCAGGAATTAAGCACCCCCGATCGCCACGGCAACGCTTCGACATTTCATCTGCGATGGGCATACTTCCCATACTGCCCCTGAAAAGCTGTTGCATCTTCCATTGGAAGAAGGGTAGCCCCCCCGCAGTTGGCCCCTGAGTCTTGCAAGCAAGCCAACCACATATGCGTCGCAGACTTTCAGGGAATGCTCGGATTCCTACGTAGTAGCCTTCTTGAAGAAGGGTACCCCAAACACGCGTGGCTGGACTCGTAATAGTAACAGCAGGAGTCATACAGCACAAGCACGAAAGCAGCAACAGCAAGAGTAGAAGCTGTGGTGGTAGGTGTAGTGGTCATGGTAGCGGTGGCATCTGCACTAAACGCAAGAAGGGGGTCCCCCAACAGGAGATTCCTCTACCGATGGGCGTGCTTAAATCCGCCGACATTGCTCGGCGTGTCGGGTACTTACTAGAGGATAGAGGATAACCCCCCCCCTAACCCCCCCCCCCGCCCGACGTCTATTACGTAGGTTTTTTTTGGGGGGGGGGGGGGTCCCCCACGTACCGCGCGGCAATTTGATGACGTTCCACTAAACGTAGTCTTCGGGGAGCCGGTGTCGCAAAACAGGGGTCCCAGGCTCGATTCCCCCTGCCGGCTTTTTTGCTGGCTTGGGCTTCCTGCATCCTTTTGCCGAAAATCTGGAAAAACTCAATGTTTTTGGACGTCCTCTTTGCGAAAACGCTGGAAAAACCGTGTTTTTTTTTGCGGGAAATACATACATACATGCATGAATGCATGCATGCATACATACATACATACATGTCATACATACATTACACACAAACATACATACATACATACATGCATGCATACATACATACATACATACATGCATACATGCATTACATACATACCTACCTACCTACCGCATACATACATACATACATACATACATACATACATACATACATACATACATACATACATACATACATACATACATACATACATACATACATACATACATACATACATACATACATACATTACATACATTACATACATACATTACATTACATTACATTACATTACATTACATTACATTACATTACATTACATTACATTACATTACATACATTACATTACATTACATACATACATACATTACATACATACATACATACATACATACATACATACATTACATTACATTACATTACATTACATTACATTACATTACATTACATTACATTACATACATTACATACATACATACATACATACATACATACATACATACATACATACATACATACATACATACATACATACATACATACATACATACATACATACATACATACATACATACATACATACATACATACATACATACATACATACATACATACATACATACATACATACATACATACATACATACATACATACATACATACATACATACATACATACATACATACATACATACATACATACATACATACATACATACATACATACATACATACATACATACATACATACATACATACATACATACATACATACATACATACATACATACATACATACATACATTACATACATACATACATACATACATACATACATACATACATACATACATTACATACATTACATACATTACATTACATACATTACATTACATTACATTACATTACATTACATTACATTACATTACATTACATTACATTACATACATACATACATACATACATTACATACATACATACATACATACATACACATTACATACATACATACATACATACATACATACATACATACATACATACATACATACATACATACATACATATACATACATACATACATACATACATACATACATACATACATACATACATACATACATACATACATACATACATACATACATACATACATACATACATACATACATACATTACATACATACATACATACATACATACATTACATACATACATACATTACATTACACATTACATTACATTACATTACATTACATTACATTACATACATACATTACATTACATTACATTACATTACATTACATTACATTACATACATACATACATACGTACATCCATCATACATACATACATACATTACATACATACATACATTACATACATACATACATTACATTACACATACATACATACATACATAAATACATTACGTACATACATACTTACTTAGGTACTTACTTACTTACTTACTTACATACATACATACATACATACATACATACATACATACATACATACATACATACATACATACATACATGCATACATACATACTTATGTACATGCATGCATACATACGAGAGAGGGAGATTGGGAAGAGAGAGGCTTGGGGGGATGGGGAGGATGGGAGCAGAGGGAGGGAGAGCACACAAGGGAGACAAGGAAGAGAGGAAGAAGGAGAAAAGGGAGAGGACAATGTCGGCGGACTGAGCCGGAGGCTCTAAAGTAGGGGGACCCGGGACGGCAAATGGCGGTTCTCCGTTTGCTTTCCCTTTTAAGCGACACCAAGAAGGGTACATGCACAGGTTCCAGGTTAATCTGCCCTTGGGGCATCAAGCCGAATCAGCCCCTGTCCTCCCCGCGCGGCACAACCGCCGGCCGGCTTGGGCTGCCCAGATCTCCCCAGAAGCGGCCAGCTCCGAAGCTAGGCTCACCTCAGTTGGACGGTTGATCTTTCAAACACGACGACTTCCAGGCCAGTCCTGGACAGCCAAGGAAAGCCGTGTTGCTCATGATCTCTATGGGAATGCTGTGGAAAGTCGTGTTCGACCAAAGTCCATGAGAATTCATATGACCTGCGGGCCTCACTAGCATCAAACCGCACAGGCCGCCTCTCTGAGCGCCCAACGAGGGGCTTCTTGCCCCATGCAGACGTCATGCTGTAAGGCCCTCCCTCGCAATAGCGAGGGGCACTCCAGCAGAACTTAGACAACCAGGGAAGAATGCGAGCGAGATCAAGCATGTGGATCCGCATTATCAAATAGCTGTCGCGGCAAGAAACACCACTGCTCATCCGATTGTTAGGATAACTTTGTTGCGGCCGGTGTTTTTTGGTTTGGCTTTCCGTGTTCCTTTCGCCTATGCATGATGCAGTAGATCAGTATCCGCTGCCTCACGGATACATGCCGCAACAAATCCATCCAGCTTCAAAAACAATTAGGCTGTTTCGCAAATAGCCATCAAGACATAACCCGCTACAGCCGTAGGCCTGGGCGGCACCGCATGCGCTGCGAGCCGAAACAGCTCCCAGCGGATGCGCGGAATTCCAGGGAGGTCCGAGCCAAGGCAAAGCTCGCTGTCAAGTTCTTTGGCGACCAGCTCATTGCGCGGCATAACTTGGTGTGCCCAGCAGGGCTCTGATAATCCTGATACGACTTGATTTGCATCCTTCCCCTGATAAAAAAAAAAAAAAACAAAAAAAAAAAAAAAAAAAAAAAAAAAAACAGCCATCATCAGCCATCCATCCTCTCGTGCATGGCGCACGCAGCGGCTTCCCTTGCGCAAGCCAACCATCCCGAGCCATCTCGTGCCATTTTTGAGTGTGTCTTAAATGGGAGACACTTTCCCTTTGGAGTCCCCTTGAAACCAACCAGAAACGCTAAGAAGAAGACAAACATACTAAAAATAATTTCCCCTTCACACCTTCACACCAACCACGCTGCACCCTCAACACAAAGACGCACCCATCTGGCGCCATCGCGCCTCCTTGTCATTGGCCGCGCAAGCGGCCACCAGAGTGAACATCCGCAGCACCGCCTCCCCCACGGACGCCTGGAGGCGGCGGCATGTCTGGGACCCATTCGACGGGAAAGATCTGGGCAGCACCTGGCAACCCTGCTTCCCGTTCATGAAACATCCCACCAAAAGTTGGATTGGCCGATAGTTCTTTTTGACTTGCCTTGTTCACTGGATCGCTAAATAACATTGCTTTTTCTATTGTGTTGGCCTGCCCGCTCTGCGCGTCCTTCTCCATCTGTTTTCTGACCAATGCAACAATGCAACCCCGCGCATCAATCACGCCCCACTGACATCTCAGCAAAACTGCTGATGACAAAACCTTTTTGCCAAATCACCTCAGCTGGAACCCGGACAGAAAGCCGCCAAAACAACAATCTGGGTGAATTGTAATATTTCACCAGCCTGAAATAACGTTCTTGGGGGGCTATTCCCCACATAAACCACTTCACCCAGAACAACCACTGCCCCCTGGCCTCCCGCTTTTCCAGCCACTGGTACAGCGAGAAGTCCCAGTAAAGGATCCCACTGGCGCCCGCGATGAAGTCCACCTCGGACGAAGCAGGTCACGGACCCAGGGCGGCTATGGGGGTGTGGGGCTGTCCCTGGGCATATTGCGGGGGGGAGTGGGGGGGTGGCGGGGGTGTGGGGGGGTTTGGGGAGGTTTGGGGGGGGGGGGGCGGTGTTGTGTGTGTGGATAAGTTCCGGATAAGCCCTTGATAAGGCTTTACTAAGGGGTTAATAAGGGATAGCCCCCTCCCCCAACCCCCTTCAAGGTTCATAGCAAAGTGATGTTCAGCGATTCGCATCCCCCTTTCCTTAACCAAAGACATTGGCCCAAGTCAAGAAAATATCTTATTTTGTACGTGCAGTATGGTGCGCAAAAAGGCAATTACTCACCATAGAAAGCTGGCCATGGAGCAATGGAGCAGTGGGACTGCCCAAGCCGGTGAGCCCCTACGATAGCCGTAGCCCTTGAAAAAACACGTGTGTGGGTCATTGCCATAGGTGTCCAATTGGAGAGAGGACTAGCTGAGGTCCAGTGGCCCAAGCTAGTAGAGTGTCAAATTCAAGGACTTGTGTCTTCCATCTGACCCCCTCCAAAGCGGCCCTCCCCACCACGACTCCAAAATTTTGACCGTCTTGCGAGCCCTATGCATGAGCGACTGCCCCTGGCAGCTGCCAGCGTGAACTGCCAGTTTCTAGAGGAGCGAGGGGCCCCCTGGACAGGCATCGGTCGTGCTCACATGATTTCAGAGCCCCTTTTGGTTGGGTCGTGCCGAGGGGACCGATTCGGACAACCACGGAATAAGAGCAATCACAATTACGGAATCACAACTCCACAAGGCAAAGGGGCTAGTTTAGCCTGACCTGTGGTGGAAGCTCAAGATTGCGCCGGAAAAAAGAAACCATGCCCCCCAACAGCACACAAATCTGAAGGCCGTAGCAAGCTGGGAGTACAGCTGATTGAGATTGATCTGGTTGAGCCGCGCTGCCCAATAAGTAATTCGTCAAACTTGTGGATGGAATGGGTCATTCTTGGATGCGGGCCGGGAAAACAAACAAACAACAAAAACAAACACCAAACATAGAGTACTTGTTGCGAAGCACTGGTTTCTTTTTGAGCCAGCGGAACAAGCCTGCAACCCGTTCAAGGCACCACATTCTTGAGCGCTTGCTTGGCCTCGGCCTTCCACACTGCGGTATCCTGCGAGGGCCGAACAAGGATAGACAATGGACAAGGTTTGCCTGGAACACCTTCAAACGGAAAGAAAGGCTGGGCCTGGGCAATTGCTGCATGTGAGCAACAAAGAAGTTTCAGGCTATGCAAACAGGGCATGCGCTGTTTGCACATAATTGGCCAAGAACTTTGAAAATTCACCGCGTGTCCAAGCTTTACAAAGAAACAAGCCCGAAACCAAACTTTAACCGACACACACACACACAAACACACACACACAGTTCCTGACCGAGCTGGACAATCTGCCCGCTCCATCTGCAAGGGCGCAACTACAAAAGCGTGTCCCCCTGCCGGAGCTCAGGTTCCTCGCTTGTGCGACTGATACTTGATGAAATAGAGTTTTCGACCGAAGGCTTTGCCACCCATCCCTAAGCTGAGGTGTGTCGCTCATTCCCCACTCTGAAAGCATGCCGTGGCAGAATGGCCTCTTGGGGGGGGGGGGGCTCCAAGTAGAGGCCCGCGCTAGCCTAGCATTTCGCATCTCACTCAGCAAAACAAAGCCGCTTAAGCGGGTCTGAAAAAAGAGGGAACCCCAAAATGGGAGACTTCCTCTCGGTTTCGCTTTGCAACGAAACAACCTCGCTATCCTGAAAAAGCCATATCCCGGCTGAACAAAACGAACACCCCGCCGTTTTTGTTTTTCTCTTTCACACGGCGCCTCCCAGGGGAACTCCGCGGCTTCGCGGGCCAGGCTCTGGGCGCCGCTGAGGTGAGCCTTGGACGATGGCCCCAAAGAAGTTGACCCAACCGAAAGGAGGGAATTGAGGCCCGGGGGGCGGCCCCTGAACTCGGGTGCCCTCCCAAAGGCAACTTAACAACAAACAACGTCCTACTGGGCTGCTGTGGCTTTTCCCTTAAGGTGAAATCTGTTGTAGGTTCGCGCAAAAGCCATGTGTTTCCCACATCTAAGTGGCGAAAACGTCACACCAAAGGCCAGCCAAAGGGCCTCATATGGCCTCATTGGTCCACGCAAAACACAAGGCCGCTAGATCAAGCCCTCCTTTACGTCTCAGAAGGTGACTTCTAAAACCGCATGTCGCAACTAAGGAGACCAGAACCACCAAGGAGTCCTGGTGGGCCTTAAGGGGTTGGCCCCCAACAGCAAGGTGCCAACTTGGAAACTGAACTGCATCACAGTGGAAAGAACACCAAAGAAAACAAACAGCCAGGAAACGGTACCAGTGAAAGGAATCCCTGTATAAGCCTCCTGACTGGAGTGCATAACCCCGTTAAGGGGGGTGAATGGATCCCAGTTCCATTACCAAATCAAAAATGTAGCTGACGGTAGAATTCCAGCGTTCGAATTCCCCCTCCCAGGGGTCCCAGCGTTAACGGAATGCCAGAAGTGCAAACACAACAGCTGAACCAGAAAATAGTCGTACATATAGGCGTCTTCATTGACTCATTTGTTGCAGTAGGTGGACAGAACAGCCATGCTGCCTAAGTTGCAAAAACAGGCCGGTGAATCTCGTCAGAGCTGCGGTGTCCCTGCTGCAAACGCCCGATCAAGCCTTATTTCCAGTTGAGTGGACATCCTTTACATGAAGGTTTATATCCTCGAACCATGTTTTGAGGGCAGGCTGGCATCCCCCTCCAGCAGCTGTAAGCCCAGCTGCAAAACCCTAAGCCGAATAGCTCTACTCCTGAAAGAGCTATGGGTTTGCAGGTGCCAGTCATGCTCCAAAACTGGGAGATGTCAACTTCAAGCCGGAGGACATTGCTCAAGAGTTCCCCTTTTCGTGGGAGCGATTCTGTTCGGGCGAAGTTGGCAGTGCTGAACGGGGTTCGCAACATGGAGCACGCGTCATTGCCCTCCCCGGAGTTTGGATCTGGGGCTCCGCACTTGCACAAAGCTCTGCGGCCTAACCGGCCCCCCATCCCAAAAGGGTGGGGCCATTGCCTTCGTGTGCTGAAAAGGGCATTCTCTCCTAGGCCATTTTAAGGACTGGAAACTAAGCCCCATTTTGGGCAAGGGAACACGGCACAGAGAAAAACACACGCCAGGCAGGGAACATGAGCCACCGCATACATCCAATCGCCATGAGGCCAAGCCCTCAGCTCCCGGCAGCATGAGATGGTCGAACTGCGTCAGCAGCACGGAGGCCCAAACCACAACCTGGCGGTTGTGGTGAGTGATGTGATTGGTTGATGTCGCTTGACAAGTATGGGTGTGTCTGTTTTTGATGGTGCTTGATGAGTTGGTTGTCAAGGGAAACCACTGGAAAACCACAATTGTGGGGGTGCCCTCAAAAAGACACACCCATATGTTGCAATAAGGCAGCTGGCTGTGTTGGAAGAAGTGGGTCCTGGTTGCTTGTGAACAATGTGAAAGCTTTGATGTTTAGCGGCGCTGTCGTTGAAGCCCACGCAAGTGGAAGGCACCTGACTTGTACTTGAGGAGGTTTCCAACACGATGCGTAGCAAATGCTTTCTGGCCGGGAATGTGCTAAATTTGCGGACTCTGCCAATCGCCTGGTGCTTGTTCAGGATGGGAACTACATGGATGCCATATGCCAGGCATGAAGAAACACAATCTGATTCTGACCTTGATCCCAGACTCCCGGCCAGTCGGAAGCTAAAATGCCAGAGCGGGATGCCTCGATAGGGTTTTGGGCCGCTTGGAAGTTGGCCGGTCATGGCCCAGGAGACTTAGGGCCCAGCACGCTCAAGCACGTAGAAGACAGAGCTCGGCTTCAAGGGGAAGAACCGCTCTTTCCGGTCCTTCTCCTTCCCCCAGTAGTTCCTCGATGCGAGCACATGCCAAGTCTTGCCACGTTGAATTGCTTTGAATTGTCCAGCTAGTTCAAAGGCTGCCGCGACTGCTCGTGGCCCTTTGCGCAGTCTGCCTGTGCCAACGGCTGATTTTGCTGCCCAGTGTCCACAACTTGGCCATGATGGACCAGTTCGCGGTGAAGAACTGGTGGACTCGGCCCTGCCCACACACTCCGATGGGCCGAAATCGGGCAGTTTCATAAAGATGCTGATGGGCCAATTTGCGAGTGGCTTGCAACATCCATTTAGGCAGCTGGAGTAGGCAGGTCTGTATTTTTCCTCAGCATAATCACCGGTCGACAGAAGAGACAACCAAAGCCAAAAAGCATGAAGCAATGAAGCAAACCACTTCCATCGTTCCTCGGATCCGGAACGCGTTACGCTATGAAAGACTCTGGTCAGGCGAAAATACCTTGAAAGTGGGGTTCACACATTTATCAAGGGTCAAGGCATGGCATATCATGGCAGGGACACATTCACACCCTCGCCTCCTTCTGTTGGCTTGCCGAGTGCGTGCTCTGGACGAGCATTGTCACAGGATTCATATCTTTGGAGTCCTGCCAGCGACGCAATGCGACGCACCTCAGCCTCAGGAACCTTTGGCCAGGATTTGGGTCTTGAACGTGTGGTGCAGGAGTGAAACAGATAAAAACAAGGCCATCTTTCCCAAATGCGGAAACTCGAGGGAGTGATAGAGGCTCTGAATTGGGTTGCAAATAGCAGGTCCAGAAGAGTCAAACATCGCCAGCCTATGCTCTGGTTGGGGGTGCCTTCAGGGAAACGCAAGCAAACAATCCATCATTTTGCACCCAGTGAGAACTCAAGACTTGCCAAGCCCGCCTCGCGGGCTTTGTTGAGAAAGGCATACTCCAGGAGATCCATTCGCCGGCGCTCCCTGGGCGGATGGGCAAGCTGTTGCCGAGGAACTCTTTTCGACAGATTGTTCCCTTTGTGGACATCGCTGGTAAAGGTTCCAACCCAAACTGAAAGTGCCATCAGACATGGTTTCAATGCGGATTTTCCACTCCACCGCCTCTGGTAAGGCCGCATGAAGGGAAGCAACGCCAGCACGGACAAAGCCTGCGAGCGTCCGGGCTTTGCTACGCTCATGCCTTGCCGTCGAGTCTGGAACCCTTCTTCATGCTGTAAGTGAACCACTTGGAAAGGGCAGCACCGGATCAACGAGCGCATGCACAAAACTCTAGCGGCTATTGCGCAAAAGACGGGCCCCTTTGCTGAGCTCGGAAGATCCACATGTGGAGCCAAAAGGAGCACAAAGGGGGACAAAAAGAGGCACTGGACACCGACAAAGCGGTTGAAAAACAGATTGTCAATTTCCACTTACCACGGGGCTCAACCCACAGGCAGCCAACAGTTGATTCCCTCAACCGAAAATGAGTGAGGCAAACACATGTTCACAGCTGGCCGAAACTGCACCCACAAATTCATTCCCCCCACTTACCCAGTGATCCTTGCAGAAACGCGAACCCTTTCTTCTCTGAGATTGCCCGTTTTAGTGGGAACCCCAAACCAAAACAGAGATCAAGGGCTCCCACTGAGCAACTTGCGGGAGCTCAGCAGGGAATGAGGGAATGACCCCTGTAAACCATCCAACTGGTGGTGTCCTTTAAGGGGACCCTTGGGTTCATTCCATTTCTCATTCTCTACCACCAGCAAGACAACTGGGGTGTTTCTCCAAATCGCGGTCCCCGAAAATGGCAGGTTTCCTCTACCGCGGCCCCTTCGCCTCTTGCAAGTCCGGCGGGCGGTGCTTCTCTTTGAGCTGCTGCAGCTGCGTCCTGCACCGCTGGGGGCCGGGAGCATGGCCCGCTGAAAACCCCTGAAAAGCGGGACCCTCAAAATGAACACACACCAAAATGGCTATGGTGGGCCCCTCGAAACGGGGATTACAACACCAAAATACTCCAAAAGGGCTAGACCCCCAAAACCACAAGCGGCTACCTAAGCCTTCCACCCCCATCCAAATCGTACTGGTTGGAGTCTGGCCCATGTTTTGGGAATCTCGCGCTGCAAAATAAGGACCAAACTTCCAATGGCCATGGGAAAAAGACACCTTTTTTGGGTAGTTGCTTCTGAAGGGGAACCCCACTCCAAAACAAAACAGAAAACAAGGGGGCCACTGGATGGGTCCATAAACCTTGCGCTCTACAGTAGCGTCAAAAGCAATCCTGACAAGGCACGGATCAAGCATGGCTTGTTCGAGGTTGGGGTTGATATGCTGCCGGCTAGGGATAAGCCGAACGGAGAAACATAATCTCGAAACCGTGTGCAACGTAGCACCGCCAAGCATAGGCCAGGTGCACCAGGTCAGGTTTGTAAAGTATGATCCCATGTTTAGCCTTACTCACACATGCTTCTTGCACATTCTGGGGCTGCAAATTGTTCAGGTACCTTGAGGCCAATATCTTCTTGGCCTCTCGGGGGCATACCTTAGGGCAACGTGCAGCGGGCGCGCAGAAAGCCACCGGTCCTTGCTGCCTCATGCGCCAAGTGGATGACTTCCTGGCGCTTGGCCGGCGATTGCCGAACCCACGCCCCACCGCCAAAATGCCAAACACCTGCAAGCTATCCGCATCTACCCGCAGGTTTTGCAAATGCAAAAAGGGGCCCAAGCTGAACCCCAGCCAAAAGCAAGTTGGATCTGCAAATTCAGCAAGTCCGAAACCCCAAAGTGAAGGACCTACATTCATCGAATTATCAGGTGGGCTCGCCAAGGCGTCATCGATGCCACTTCTCTCACCTTCGATGCCGATCTCGCGCCTCCTCCTCAAGATCTGCGTCCAAAGACCGCGCCGGGCTGTCAGGCACCAGGGACTGGCGGAGAACCGGGCGGCCGGATCGGCCATGGAGCTAATTGAAGGCGCCAAACCGAACGGATTTCAATGAATGGACCAGTGTCGGGGGAAAAAAACAACGCCTGTTGCTGTGGGAAGGTCCCCAAAACCAGGAGTCGGCTCTCCTCCAAATAGGTGATTCCATGACGGCTTGCTTTCGAAACCGAAAAAGCAAGAAACGGTCAACTTGTTTTGCCGCAGCCAGTTGGTATCTTTGCCGTTGGCCTGTCACATGTTCTTCTGAAATGATTCATGGCCATCCTGAATCCCCAGTAGTGCAGGGAAAGGTCTTGCGAATGTGGCCCTCGCTATTTCTACAAGGTAGCTTACGCTTCAAAGCGGCAAAGTCTTCAACACGGGGTTTTGTAGACCGCCAAGTTCGGCGAAACGCGACCCGCAGAGCTCCGGCTAGGCTCACAGAGAGATTGGTGCGACCAGGACTTCCCAAAGTCCTCGTGACTAACCATACTGCGGTGGCCAGTTGCCTTCAAAAAAACACGGGAACAAGTGGTGAAGGCAGCAGGTGCCAAATTCTCGTGAAGGCGTAGCGGCGTAGCGGCGTAGCCCTTTGGCAGCTGGCCAAAATGGCTGACCAGGCATCACCAGAGTGGAACTTGTTGAGCCGCGTGCTAGGAACACACGTTGCAAAATCAACCTGAACATGAGGCTTGGGCGCCAAAATGAAGCCGTGGTCTGAAACTCAGGCCTTTTTCTTTGCATCAATGCCGCACAGCCTTCAAGGTGCCGCTGCGGCAAAACGTGACCTGCGTACACCACGTCTTGGGCAGGCGCAAAGCTTTCATCTGCACGCCTTTTCTTCGGACATAGCAGCACTCTGGCTGGGAAAGGGCAAGCGAATTGAAACCTCCACCACGCCCCCTGCCATAACTCCTGGGCTTGACCCAGGCCCTAAAAATAGAGCGCGTCTTCGCGGACCTCCAGGCCCTTTCCGACGTATGCCACCTGCTTATCACAGGAGCTGGGCTCGACACCAAGGCCATGCCCCGTGCGCACGAAGACGATGCCTGCCAGCGAAAACAAGGAAAGGCGGGGTCTCTGCGTTGGCTGGCCCATCTTCAGCAAGGAGCCAGCTGAAAACAAACAAACAAACAAACAAACAAACAAACAAACAGGTGCCACTGAACAACTGGGATGCACAGTTGCTTCCGCCGCTCCATTCCCTCGAAGGAGCCTTTGCGATCGGAGATGTGGAGCACGCGCGCGCCCTCGCTCCATTTGAATTGGATGCTGGAGATGCTCCCATGCTGGTACATTGAGGAATGCCCATCGTCCTCCCAAAAGTCGAACGATGCATCTCCTCCTCCAGGGATGTGCCTTAAACCCAATGCAAAACCCAGATCTGGAACAGATCATTCCTTGCCGACCCGCGACAATCACGCGTTTTCACACGCCATCTTAGCTGTTGGGTCAGTTTGGGGCATCCTTGCTTCCTTCAAACAACTAGCCCCCTCATCTGATGAAAGCCTTATCAGGACAAAAGTGGCTTGGCGCCAAGGGCAGTACTTGGGTACGGCCCGTGCCCCTGGGGTCTGCGCCCAAAACATAATTCCCGCACACACCAAACATCCAGAGCGACGGTTTGTTTTTTTGCAAGAGCGGCGGGTCCCGGCGGGTATGTTGTTTCTTGAAGGTACCCTTGTTAGGGCTGTTCTAGTGGAACACTAAATGGAAACTCACCAATTTTGGAATTCCCCTTAATTGGCGAACACACCCACATGGCTAAACGGCATTTTACTCGGACCTCGCCCCCACGTTTTCGCATTGATTTGCCGAGCGCGCCTGGGAAGATGCGCACTTCCAAGTCTAGCGCTGGTTTCTCTGTTGCGAACTGCATGGCAGAGCCTAGGACCTCAACACGGGCGACGGGCAAGTCGAAGGCCCCCCCCCCGGAATTCCCCACGCAACGCGCAATTTGTGGCAAGTTTATGGCAAAACTTTCAAATCGACCCGCTGAGTGTGAGGGCTTCCGCCCCAACCAGAGGCCAAGTGTTGGTTGTAGATAGCCGTTGGTGTTACCCAAGTGTTGAGAAGTGTCATCTATCTTCGTGTTCCAATCGCAATTCTCGGGGGTTCGTGGGGCAGGCTCTCGACAGCTACGTGATGCTTGACGTACTAAACGATTTGAGAAAAGGACCACAACACATCTCTCAATGCGTCAAGCTTGCCTGCAGGAGAAAAACAATTTGAAGCAAATGATTGTTGCGTGATTGTTGCCGAATTCTCTGGCCACATCTTTGCCAAGACTCCAAAATGGAGCCACTTCGCGCGAAGACAGGCGCCTGGTCCACGCCAAACACCACGGTCTGCGTGCCGCTGTGCGTGTTGCCTGTGTGGAAATGGATCCACTCGCCGCTGGGAAAGTACACCTCCCGCGAGGTGGCTTCGCCATCATCTCCAGGCGACACAATGGGCGCCACCAGCAGCGTCGGACCAAACATGTACCTGAGCCCGCCGCTGGGGGGATGCCCGAAACCGATCCCACAGGCACTCGAGGGATCCCTCTTGGGCAAATGTCCACGGCTTGGCTTTAGGAATGCTTCTGAAGAAACGCCAGCTTGCTTGAACAAGAACAAAGCCTCATGACAACTCTCACGCAGTCGCCAGAACATCAAAACAACTCCCCCTGCTTTGTTGCTGTTCACCCCTCTGCAAAAAGTTTAACTTGTTGTGGGTTCAATGGACGATGCACTGTTTGTCAAAAAGTCGAAGTCCAACGATCCGTTGCCAAACAACCATACAGCCTGCATTGCAGGTTCCGCCGGATTCTGAAGCAAAGGTGCTCATCTGCGATGCTGCGCGCCTGCAAATCCTCCGAGAAATCGAAGGCCAAGCCACGCTGCACAGTGTAGTCCGAAACGTCAGCCTGTAGGAAGCACGAGTAGATGTATGGCATCAGCCTCCGGGGGGAAGGGGGGCAGTGTCCGACAAACAGGGGGTGGAGGCCCCTCAGTTAATTTCCCTTGTGCCCACAAATGGAAAATCTACTGTGGCTACCACCTGCTTTCCATGCACTACTTAGGGGGGTGGGAATGCGGAGAATAAAGCCGCCACCCAGCAAGAAAAGCAACTCAGAAAGGGAACGCAATCTTTAGCTTTTTGCTGGTGTGCCGCTTTATTAGATTAGTGGCGTGGACGCGTGGTTGGGATTGGCCTGAAGAGCTGAGTCAACGATATCCAATGCGCCAACCTCTGAACTTGGCTCACAGGTCTAACAGGTCCCCGCGACTGGACTCTCACCGAGCTGGTTCCGGCGGCCCAGCTCAATGGGGGGAAGGGCGCGTGCATACCCAACCACCCAACCCAACCCATGCCAACACGTGGCAGGGGCCAGCCGGATGGTTAGACGGGCTGAGTCTTCTTGCAACTTCCCCACGTTGGTGTGCCTCACCCAGTTCAAAACGCGCGCTCCTGTCCGCAGGTCCAACAACTCAAGAATCCAAGCCGACAAGCTCAGCTCGCCAAACGTCAGGTGCTCCACGCTAGATTTAGCCTCATGTTGGATTGCGAAATGAGATCCAGTGGTTCTCCGCTTCAAAACTCGTGTGGTTGCTACAAACATGGCTCCATTCAACCGTGCCGGATCCGTCAACATTCTCAACTTGACTAACAGCAGAAAATGAAACGGGCTTAGATTCCCCTGCAAGGGAGGGGATTCTTGGCGTTCCCTCATAGGTTTCCCAGGCTGGCCACTGCACACGCTGCCTGTACCGCAGTGTGATGGCGGAAGAGTTGATCGTCTTCATGGTCTCGTTCCCGAAGTGCCACAGCTCAGTGTGGGTCCCAGCCCCATGCACTCGGAAGATGGGCGTGAACACGCCAAAGTGGAACCAACGGATCAGCAGTTTGTGGTACTCCTTCGAGTCATACTGATCTTTAGGACGAAAGAATCCTCAGGCTCACATGATGCTCATGAACAAGCAGAAGGCTATCTAATGAAAAGCGACGCATAGCAAAGCCTCAGCATCTTGTGTGAGATTCCTCGCCCGCACCCCCAAACAAGTCGCTAGAACCTGTTAGGAGACATCATGTTGCGATGTTGGAAGTGGGCTGCTTGCAACTGGACAAAGTGTCTCAAACCCCAGCCCGTGAAGGTTGGGCATTTCACCCCTGGTTCTTGCGGAGGGTACACGGGAACCCCCCTCACCAAACCAATCCAAACAAGCAACCTGAGGGAAGCTGGTACGACGTGTGTGTGTGTGTGGGCAGAAGCGCACCAGCCACTAATCCAAACCACGTGGTTGTCTGATTCTATGGACTTATCCCACTGCCCGCGCCTCCGATGTCCTGCGACCAGTAGGGGATCCCCGACAACCTCGGAAAATCCCACACGACCAACGCAAAGATGCGGTCATCTTTTGGCTGACCAAATGGAACCTATACAATCCTATACACACATACACACACACACCTCTCACTTCCTGAGTGGATTGGATGGAAAAAGTAAAAACTGTTGATTTTCCGCTTAAACCGTCGTTCCAGAAAGTTTCGAGTCCAGAGACTTGGGAAAAAAAGCGCTGAAAAAAAGGCTGTTCGACTACAAGGGTGAGGCAAACCCCGACAGACTGCCGGAGGGGCGGGAAGTTGATTGAGCTGGCGACCTGCCGCCGCAGCATGTCCCAGGTGCCGCTGGTGTCGCCAGTCCTGGCGGCGCTTGCAGCGACCCAGGCAGCTTGACATGCAGCCGGCAAAAAAGACGAGAAAGCAAGCCGAAAGAGCAGGCAGACAGGCAGGCAGGCAGGCAAAGCAAAGCAAAGCAAAGCAAAGCAAAGCAAGCAAAGCCACAAGCACACAAGCACACAAGTGCCCACGTAAGCGGGCATGCACACCCCCACACACCCAAACCTTGGATTGGCACTCAGGATAACTCAGAAAGCAGCCTCCGGGATGCTTAGTCAGCACTACTAATGAACAATCCTGAGCTCAGTGTTCCTGAAATTCCCAGGGGCTAAGCGTTGCTTGAGGTTCCCGAGCCCTGCGAAACCCTTGGCCAGCCCTGCACCCTGTCCACAGCGCTGCGCCGGTTCTCTGCTGGCCCGCGAAAGAGCTCCTGCAGGGACCGGTGGATCACAGTGAAACAACATTTGGGCCGTGAGCCCACATGCCGTTGTTGCCATCGACAGGATGTTCGTGCTGCCTACCTTGTGAAATGAATGGTATCGACCCCTTGTCCGGTTGGTGGTCCGGCTTGAAACTGGCGCGTTTGAGATTTCAACGCTTAGGATCGCTTAGGTGTTCCACCTCCTGAGCTTGCAACCCAACTCCACCGATCCAAAGCCCAGAGATGCCCACAGATTGTCCATGGCGCCCCGACTCGGATGCCTTACGTGGAGCCACATGGGCAAATGACAACATACCGCGTTAGCAGCTGATAGCGGCAAAACTAGCGTTTCGGAAAAACCGGAGAGAGAGAGAGAGAGAGAGACAGAGAGAGAGAGAGAGAGGGAGAGAGAGACAAAGACAAAAAGTCACACCGCGAACCTGAAGCCTTCATTCCTGCATGTGCTGTCAACATCGAACCTGTGCCAACGCCGCATCAAGCGAACATTTGAGCAAACTGAAAAACGCAAGCAAACTTTCAACTGTCCCTGCTCTGTTGCAGTCGTCTATGCTCCCCTCATTTTAAAACCGAACAAACCCTTTCAGGGGCAATCCGGGGCTCGCACACCATGAGCCAATGAGCAAATCAAAGGGTTAACATGTCCGAATTCATGCTCCCGCGAAAGCCGGCAAATTGCTTCTGCTGTTACTTTCCGCCACGCTTTCAGTATATCAACATTCTGAATCGAAAGATTTGCTTCTTGCACAAAACAACTTGAAATGCAGGTTGTGAATGCGCTTTGAAGGGTGGTTGTGAGCCCAAGTTCACCTGCTTGACACGGACATCACAGTCAACCAAGCCTTGAAGCCATTGTCCTTGGTCAAATCAGCCGTTCCCATATGTTCCCATCCCCCTGACTCCATTGAGTTCAAATGTGCGACCACCGGAAAACCGAAACCGAAACACAAGAGCTTCTTGGCCACACATCCCACCATCCAACATCCCCCAAATTGAGTCAAAAGACTTCAGCCGCCGGGGTGCATCAGAAATTGCAGCTACACGAGTACGCTTCAACCAAACAGGTGTGAAGCAAAGTGTCCAAATTGAAGTGCGGGCACTCTGGGCCCCTATAGGTGGTCTCGGTCCCGTATGGATCTTGCCCCTTGCCCGAACACATCGCGGACTTACGAAGAACCAATGGTCATGAACTGAATGGCTAAGGGCTAATTTAATAGTGCCTCTACAACCCGTGTGCCATTCCACACTTGAAAAAGGTGCATTGGCCGAAGCCAACTGGCAGCGAAGGCTCCTCGTCAAACTAAAAACACGTGCGCCCTGCTTGCCCGGGTAGTCGCGGCGCAAGCCGTCCGCGATGCCTGAGCAACAAGCCAGCTGTGTTGAGTTTTCGCTTTGACCAGCCACGGTGAGTGATGGCTCATATTAGCCACCTAAGTCACCAGCGACCGTGACTCATGGCGGTTCATATTAGTCGCCATGACAGCGATCAGATTTCTGAGTTGCTCTATTCCGGTGAGCAAAAGGTCGCTTTCGTAGGTATAAAGGAAAAGCAATTGCTTCCAGAAGGTCAGCACGGCTAAAGTCACACCAAACACCAGCAATGACTTAAACTTTGCGGGTGACCGCGAGTGAACGGAAAAGGATATACTCCTCACCGTGGCAAACAGCAAGATATGAATGTTGAGAGCCCATCTGCATGTGTGGCGTGATCCAGGCATAGGTTCGACACATAGCAAAGCCCATGACATGAATAGATGCGCCTGTGTGCAAATTGCACAAGTGAACTTTCCACCGTTATACCACGACAAACCCTGAGCCTCGCTCTTCATCACAACATCTTCGGTTTTCAGTTGCGTTGCGCCTACCGCCTATCCTGGCACGCGCCTGCGTAACTAGTAGTTAATGAGGACTTATCTTGTCCAGGTTCGAACCAGGGCACAGCCTTGTCCAGAGCGCGCAAAGCTGATTTACGCGAGTTTCACATGGTTTT
>CAUJNA010003328.1:1146164-1178664 GCA_963377175.1 Effrenium voratum
ACGTGCAACTGACAGGTGAAATCGCCATCACCCAATGTCCCAAACACTTGATGGCCTACGCGAAGCTAAAATCATCTGGATCCACTCAAGGCACGGCAACTTGAAGACTCCGTTGTTTGATAAAACATCTACTGTGACACACTTGCTGGTTCTGAGCAGGGAGCCCCATCAACTATCCCCTGTAGCTCCTTTAAGGGAACCCCGGGCCTCCGCCAGTGCCGCCACAACGGTCTCATGACCACCACCCCAAAGAGGAGTGCGGCCATCGTCCATGAGCCTCCATGGAAATGAATCGGCATGTCTGCCGCTGGGGGAAACGGCTGTTTTGTTTCTGCCCATGTTCCGCCGGACAACCCAACTAATTAATTTCCTGGGTGGTTTCCCCTTGGCCTCTGTTTTCCCAGCTTAAACCGGGGCGCCCTCAATCCGTGGATTCCGACACAACCAGAAAGCGTGTGGCCCAGTTGAGCACAGAATCTGCACGCATGGACGCTGCGCAGTCAACATGTTGAACTCCGGATGTCAAGTAGGGGGTCTGAAGAAACAAAGCAATCCCCTTTTTGGCATCCCTTCATCGTGGTCTGATGCGCAAGGAAACGTGCCGCCCTGCCTTCCGACATGAAAAAAGTGATCCCCAGAGACGGGCGCTCTCCAGGTCACTTCTCCAGTCTGCCCTTTGCTCGCCACTGGTTTGACCTAATCTGGCCCTGTGCTTCCAAGGCTTTTCTTGCTGGTGCTTAGTAGGGAATGGCCCAGGGTGTTGGGAATGAACCGGAAGGGGCTTCCCTTAAAGGAAGCCACAAGGAATTGTTTCTTAGGGGGCATTCTCTCATTCCCTGCTGAGAACCAGCAAGTCTTTAGTGCATCTGAGGCAGGGACTAAGGCCTTGGAGGCGTCCGGCGGGTTCAAATAGGTCCAGGCATAGTTGTCCCAAAGCAACCCGTACTTGGCGCTGGACACAAAGAACGGCACCACTGCCTCCAGGTTGAACTGGATCATGGAAATTGGTGCCTCAGGGCATTCGAATTTATGGCTTGGGTTAGGTGCAGATCAAACATTGTAAGACGACTGCAACTCAAAATTGCCGCAATCAAACCTGATGGCCTGACGCTTGGCGTTGGTGACCTGGTGGATTCTAGTGGGTTCGAAGCTTCATTAGGCTTGAAGCTTCGTCGGCTGTAGTTGATGGGGATCACTGGATTTCTGCGAGGTTGGCTTCGCACGAATGAATTCTTCGTTCCTTGCTCGCTCACCCTGATAAGCCCGCAGTTACCGCACGTACCACTTAATCAGTTGGCAAAGCCGTGGCACAAACAGGCGATTGACAAACATCCTGGCTGAAATCCACCTGCTGCCAGCAGAGTTTTCACGCAGCTAGCTGGTTGAAGAGTTTTGATACGAGCGCGCCCACGCCTCCAAACAATCCCCCTGATGCTATGGCCAAGGTACGTTCTTGTAGTTTAGCAGGCCGTTCTGATAAGAGCCACCCCCGTAGAGACCCTCCTCCAAGCCGGACCAGGACTGCTGCACCTCGTGCGACTCCGCGCCCATATCCGTCACCTTCTGGAAACTGTGCGACATTTCCTGCAGGATCGGCCGCCCCCTGAGTGCAGAAATAAGGTTCACTGACCTTATGAACTCCCTGGGCTTACTTCAGCCAAGATCGCTGAGTCAAATGGCCAACTGAGACGCTGCAACAAACTCATTTCAACCCTCAGAAATGAAAGCCGCAAGCGCAGAGCTAATCACTAATTTCAGCAAGGGAAAGCCACGGCAAGTTTGGAAAACATGGCTCAAGTTTGCTAGTCGAGCGGCGAAAGCTCTGCAAAAGTGCCATTTCCGGACTGTTTGGAGAAGGTCACCTTCAGCTGCGACGTGGTAATGGTCACATCCTGGCGCTGTAATCGTCACTCCGTATGTTTCCAACCGAGTCATCCCTACCTGTTTCTTCAACCTGAAGGGGGTCTGCCTAGTTTGCAGTGGCAGGTCTGCCTGCCTGGAGTATCATTGGTGATGTATAACGTGCAATGAGGGGTGCTTGGTTTGGGGCAATGTTCGGCGCTGATAGGGAATGAGTCTGAACCTGTTCAAGAACCCTTTGGCACCACATGTGGGTTTCTTTCAACATGGGCTCCAAAAGGGGGCGGGGGTTGAAAGTAATGCGAGTTTCCCTCTAAACTAACCCCTAAAACGGGTGTCTTCCAAAAGCACAACGCGCACGCAAACAAATACATATTCTTCCTAAACGCTGGCAAGACCACCGTTTCCAGCAACCTAGCCAAGCAGGGCTTGAGAACATCCAGGATGACTTACCATCATAGACGCAAACCATGCCCTACCCTGCTCGGAGCCCTCAACAACATGAGGATCTATATTTCAACGTGTCCAGGGCAGTCAGCAATGCAACAGGGGGTGTGAGTTGGAATGTGTCATGGAACCAGAGCTAAGGGGCCAAGATTGCAGCCAAGGGCAGAAAGCACTTCCTACATCTAAACTCCACCTAATCTACAAGTGGATCCTCTAAATGGGCTGGGTAAGGGTGATGTGTGGCCCTTCCAGCCTTGAACTTGTTTGAAGATGGTTTCCACCACGAGGGCATAATGGGATATACAACCAGAGTGGCCACTGTAATGGGTATACATCTTCTATTTTTTCTCCTGGGGGTTGGTGGCCTGGGGTAGTGGAAGCCACCTTAGAGGTTGGCTCGGGGTAGTGCACGCGGGGTAGTGGACATCTAAGGCCCCATAACCCCCAAGGCCCAACCGCTTGCCGCGCTCCTCAGAGGACTGATTCATATGATACGGCGTGGGGGGCCAGCTGGATCGCGCCACCAGGCTGCTCAGGCCTGCGGCCTTCGCCTCGCGCGTTGGCCACCTCGGTCGGTGGGGCTCAACTGAGACCATTTCCCCGGCGCCCTCCTCACGCCTACCGCAGCGGACTATGGTACCTACTATGGTGCCGATGGATTCCCATGAAGAATTCCAGGACTTTGCTTAGTTTGCTGCTTGCACGTTGGGCACAGCCCTGGGAATCGAATGAAAGTTTTGGCGCCAGCGCCGGCTAAGAGCATATGCTACAGAAGGCGCATGGCGGCAACCGCATGGATTTCTACCGCCTTTCGTCAAACTTAGGCACGCTTCTGATCGCGCTAGGTCAATTTCAGACCCCAACAACCTTTTCTGCCCGTGGGATTCCAGCCCTTGCTGCCCAGATGGCCTTGTGACTCGGATGATGTTGGGAGCGCACACTTCCAGCTGCCCCAGCTCCCCGAACGGGACAATGCCCGCTTGAGCGGAGGCCAGGCAATTCAGCCAGCCAGCTATGGCTACCAGCGCCAGTCTCAATGCCATGAGCGAGGAATCAGGTGCAGCGAGCGCAAGGCCGCTAAATCAGACGGGATCCAAAGGGAAACGCAATGAATGATTTACATCTGCCCTCAGGCCTCAGGATCCACATCAAGCATGAACTTGTGTCAAAGACAAGTGAAGCTGTCCGCTCTCAGAGCGCACCTGATGTGCCCTGCATGTGTGTGTGTATGGCTCTATTGTCGCATGGGATGACCCTCCGAAGGGCCCAAACGGCTCAGCGAAGAAAGAAATACAGTCAGTCCCGTGGTGTCCAAATGCTAGCTGGAATTTCTTGCGCTGGCTGAATGCACCACAACAATTCACAAGTGCTGCCCCCGCACCGCACTTCTACACATTCAATCTGTACAAAGTGCACCTAAAAGACACCAACTACAACGGTTGCTGTTCCTGACATGCCAGTTGCTCCTCATGTTTGCAAACGAGCACCATTGTTCCCGGGTTAGCATTGGGAAGAAAGAACGCCTAGTCCTTGGTCATGGTGAAAGTAGGCACTACCCTCCCCCAGACTAACATGGAAGCTCCCAGGACCCCTTTGGAAGACTTGGTTCGGGAGCTTCCACGTTAGTCATCTGAGGGAGTGTATTCCCGTTTTGTCCGTAAAGGGGATGATCGAACCGACTTGGGGAGGTGCCAACGTTCACCTGAAGCCGCGCGCTCGCCCTGGCAGGGCCGTGCCTTCAAGCGCGCCACCAGGAAGTTAAGAGACTGCCTCGGATAACGGGCCAATGGCGCTGGAGTAGGTACCCAAGGAGATGTGTATGTATATACCTATGTGCATATATTTTGTACATATATATTCTAATCATATTTACCAGCACACTTCAATTACCCTTAATATACCCTCAAATGCCATTTATAGCCAGCCATATGCTCTTTTGTATACCCATCGCTTGCTGATATAGTTCAAACCCAAAAAAAAGAAAGAAAGACGCGTCTGGCCGTCAGGCCGTCGAGTCAAACTGTGGACTGCACACACCCAAGAGGCCAGCGAGCCCCATGTTCCGAAGCAAAGTACTGCTCGCAATGGCTCCACCAACATGGAAGCAGAATTGAACCTCTAAACTTCGAAACAGCCAAGCAAATACGATTTCCAGCTTTAAGCCTGAGAGAGGGCAAGATAGATTTCTTGTGGGCTCCAGTGTGAGATCATTTCCTCGTATGTCAGACAACGTTCACCACTGTGGGCAACTTGCTGGTATGCGAGAAAGCCCTGACTATGTTTAAATGCACTCGGTGGTGAAATGCGTGGGACACTTTACACAATGGCTGCCCTTTTGGGGCGCAAAGTCCCAAAGCTCATGAGCCTTGTCAAGTCTGCAAAACGGCGCCTCAAGTTTGACCTGGTACGTCGCAACATGTCCAAATACCAGCGGCTTGCCTTGGCTTGTCTGTGAAAGCCAGCCAGAAAAGCGAGTATGTAGCCACTTTGAGGAAACCCTCCGGGCTTGCCCTAGGCCGCTCGACCTCCCTTCGACCCGAGGAAAGGCTCGCAGGAAACTTTGGAAGGGCTTCTGATCCACGCACCTAGGAGCACCCTTCCCACACGCAGTTTGCACATGTGAGCGTGTCATGCGTGTCTTTAAGTTTGGACTCTCCCAAAATGGTGGGTGTCCTTTTAAAATTTTAAACTCCTCTTAAACCCCCCAAAAAAAAGGCGTACCCTGGAGAAAACAAACGCCGCAATGTGGAAGGGAAAGTGGAAATCAAGCTTCCTTTGAAGGGAGGCGCCATACTGGGAGGGCGGGTCCTGTGTCACGCACTGTCTCAGGCAAAACGCTGTGGCAGCTCCTGCAGCTTCTTCCACCGCTCCGAACCCCCAAGCGCATCCATGAACATGTTCCTCGGAAGGCAAAACAAAAAGCAGGTGATACTGTGGATGGACAAAATCCATTTCGCACCAGTTGGAAACCATCACAAACCACTGTTCGTTGGTATTTATAGGGGAATCATTTCTTCAGGGCCTCTGAGTTGGTGCGAAATGGAATTCGTCCATCCACAGTATCCCCAACAGCCCCGGAAGCCTCTGGAACCCTCCCTGAACGCCGGCCCCCAACCACCATTGTGGGAGCTTCTGTGGGCAAGGGCCCCAAAAAGCTTCCAGCTGTTGGGGAAAGAGCTCGACGGCGGGAAATGAGGCAAAAAAAAAAGCGTGATTGTTTGGGCTTTTCTGCGCACACTACCACACATGGTTACAGGAATGTGGCGATCTTTAAAATAATAATAAAACAAAATAATAATAATAATAATAATAATAATAATAATAACAATAAGAATAAGAATAAATAATAATACTAATAACAGTGAAACAATGATGCAACATGACTTTTCTCCGGCAAAGTTACAAATCCTGAGGAAAATATAGAAATAATTGGAAGTTATGCAAAGTATCATGGATGAATTGTTTTCTTCATTGTTCTTCATCATGTCGCACGGATTCATGGTCGATTCATCATTTGTGTACAAAAGCAAAACCATTGTTTTCTCGCAATGTGTTGGTCGTATTTCTTGTTTTCTGTGCAAGCAGGTTGCGTACTATAATAGAGGTTTGCAGAACAAGATGAACAAATGATGAATCCGCGAGAAATGATCGTTACATTGTCAACAAGTAAACGGTGATGAGGCCAAATGATGCCAAAACGATGAACACAAGGTTTTTTGTTTTTTTTTTTTTAAACCTAACAATGCTGAGCAACATCAGCACCAGCTGAATTCAACACCATCTCCGAGGAACTGGGCCAGCGCTTTTGAACATGACTAACCTGGTGGATTTTCCGGGAATTTCCGGGAAATGGCAGGCTTGGCGGCCGAACTGTGAACCACTTAGGGCTGCACAAACTTCAAACCTGCCACCTAAATGGTAGAAGCAAGGAAGCACCGCCAGTGAGACTAAATCCATAGTAGAGCAGGAGACCAGGAGTGTACCTTACTGGACTGCGGCTTTCCTTGCCTCCCTACTTTGGCTGTACGCTTCATCACTGAGCTGAATCGAGAACCACCACGTATTGGATATGCCGCAGATTGGAACCCTCCCACATTTTGAACGTCGCCAAACACTCCATGTATCCAATATTTAGCCACAGTTACCCTCCAAGTGGGTCACATTGGTACATACTGCCTACATGGACCTTGCGGGAACAAGGGAAGCGCTACCAATTCCGCAGGTGGAACCTCAGGCCGCCTTCCGTCCATATGCAGCACAAGCCTCCCCAGCATCACCCGGGCATCAGCCAACTCCTGAAGCCACATGGGCAAATCCACTTGCCCAAGTCTAAGGTCCCATGCAGGTTGGCCCAACCTCTTGCTTAACCACATAATAATCGGCTCTCTGCACAACTGCATGAGTTGTTCTTGTTGTGGTTGTGGTTGTGGTTGTGGTTGTGGTTGTGGTTGTGGTTGTGGTTGTGGTTGTGGTTGTGGTTGTGGTTGTGGTTGTGGTTGTGGTTGTTGTTGTTGTTGTTGTTGTTGTTGTTGTTGTTGTTGTTGTTGTTGTTGTTGTTGTTGCTGTTTTTTTTTTTGGGGGGGGGGAGGAGCAGCATTCCGTTGTTTAGACACATGGTGGCCAAGCCGGGAGCGTTAGCGAGCTTCAGCATCAAGCCAAATAACTTGGGAAGTCAATTTGGGTGTTTCCCCATCCACTGCCAGTGGATGGAATGTGCGTGCATCGGACCAGCCATCATGCACCTCCAAGGTGAAGTGGGTGACTGACTACTAATCCCTCGCCCTGACCGAACCATAGCCAAGGCAATCAAGAAAACCGATCAGCCAATCCCACCAAACAACAAAGCAACTACCTTCCCCCAGACTAACATGGAAGCTCCCAAACCCCAGGACTTCTTTGGAAGCCTTGGTTCCATTTACAGAGGCCTTCTGGGAGCCTCCATGTTAGCCTGAGGAGTGTAAACAGCCCAACAAACAAAACCTCGGCAAGTACAGGTCATCGCCCTCTCCTTCCGCCGCAGAACCTCGCTGGTCTGGGTTGCTGCGCTGTGGAGCTGTGATGCCGCCAGGGTGGTGGACCTCAGCCATGGTCAATGGGAGGAATCCGGTTGAGCTGCGCCCATGAAAGTCACGCCTTTTTTTTTTTGGGGGGGGGGGGGTTCTTTTTTTAGTGGGGGGCAAAGTCACGCGTAGTTTCATTTTTACTTTATTTTTCGGGAGGGGCGGGGGGAACCTCCCAAAATGGCGCAACGGGATTCCTTTTGGTTTCCCTTTGAATCCACCAAAAACAAGGGACACCACCAACAAAAAGACAGACAAATATCCTAAAACATATCCTCCAAAATTGCGGTTGAAAGGGAAACCCTGAAAGCACTTTGGAGACACCTTGAAATCTTCACTTTCAGGGACCCAGTTGAGGGTCCATACGGACAGCAACAAAAAGGGGTTGCATAAGTCACACAACTCAATTTCCCTTGGTACAATTGGGTGAAAGTGGGTGCGTTTTGGCTTAGTCATCCGCTTTGCTTCCCCAAGGGAATCTTGCCTTCTACTTTATGCTGGTGTGTACATGTCATTATGAAAACGGCCGCCCCAGAACTGTAAGACTTGGTTTCGGGCCCCCGCATCAACCTGCAGTCAGTGTTCCAACAGGGTTCCCTATATCATATTTACCTTTTGGGCTGGATTGAATATGGCCTTTGAGTGGGGGATGCTTAAAGAGGAAATGCAATATAGGGAACCCCTTTGCAACATTGACATATACCCAAAGGTTTGCTGCGACACGGGGTGGCCCCCATCACCTTTGACGGCCCGATTTAAACCACATGTCGCCACCCGACCTCATGACTGGAACCGGATACACTTACTGTACATGATCCACCAAAATTCGAGCAGCTCCCCAAAGTGAAACGTTCACAAAGGACATTTGCGCGTATCAACCGACAAAATGTGAGTTGCCCTCAGCTAAAATCAGCTGAAGTGTTCCACGCCGCGGGCAAGCCCAAGACCTTTTTCGACTCAAGGTACCGAACCAGGACCTTTAGAGCCAAAGACCCCCGTTCAAAGGCTCGGAGCCCCACAACGGCCCACGCTCCACTCCAAATACCCTAAAAATCTGAAGGCAAACTATAGGTTTTGGGGGGGCTTCATGCAACTGAGAAACAAGATGCCTTGCTTCATCTCTGTTTTCGGAAAACACGCTGATCAGGGGGCATGCCCCAACTCACACAGCTTCAGAAGTGATCAGTTTTGAGAATTGCAGCCACGCAGCGCTGAATCTTGCTCCGAGTGCAAGTACGGGCACTCATCATCCGAGTGCCTAACACAAACAAATGCGCCAGCACTGCGCGCTGTTGACTTCAGCCAGTCGCAGCAAATGCAAACAACGCCTGCAACCACCGGCAACGAAGGGCAAACGCCTGACTTGAACGTAGCGCACCGTTCTGAGGGAACTGGATCAGACTGTTGAAACTTTCGCCGCCGCAGCTGGGCAACACGTCAACTCCCTGTCTCTTTACCGCCTCAATGTGAGAGACGCAGGGCTGTGGGAGGGCACATCCGAGATTCCCCCGCGCTTCAGCAGCTGCCCCAACTCAGCGAGCAAACAAGTGGTGGTTTTTGTATGGGCCCCTTCCGCGAAACCTTCCACGAAGCTTCTGCGGTGTGAAGGGTACCTTCCTCAAGCATGCTGTCTATATAACTAAGTGCTTCTGCGGGCCTTCCGCGGACAAGTTGCTTCTGGATAGCTTCCGCGGGACGATTTGCTATAGCAACTAATTCTGGAAAGAGCAAATGTACTTTCTGTTATGAGGAAGTCCCTTCTGGCCAGGTTTCCGCAAACCTTCCTGCAGTGTGGTGCTACCTTTTTTGGTCATGGTTGTCCACCACTAGACATGTTACAGTGACATGTTGCTTGAGCCGAAAAAGAAAAAGAAAAAAAGAACAAAACAACTCAAATGTGTCGTTCGATTGACCCGCCTCTCTTGAGAACACCACCCTCTTACTGGATATGGAGGGTCCCCCACAAAGATCGTGTCGACACTTTGGGGCGCCTTTGTGTTTCCCCGAAAGGCAGTCAAAAGGCAAACCTCCGTCTTAGCCAAACGAGTGGACCTACAACCTGTTGCTGATCGATGCTGTTTGCAAAGGAAAAGGACACGGTCCTGGCCTGCAGGAGGTTTCTGCCAGCTTGGACCAACAAGGCAGCCTGCTGGTGGCAAAGTCCTGGCCAGCGACCCGTGGCTTCTGTTGATCCTAATGGTTCCTTGTTTTGTTTTTTGTTTTTTGTTTTTTTGGTTGTTTTCTTTCCGTTGTGTTTGGTGGGGTCCTGTATTCCCCGCCAACAGTCCACCCCTGTACTGGCTATGCTTTTCACGGAAGTGGACAGAGTGCTTCTCCAACACAAAAGCAGTTTTCCAAAACCTCCGATCGTCGGCTTGATAAGAATGTTGGAGGGAGGGCAACGTGACGCCTAAGCGAGGGTCATGGAAGGTGTGGTGGGAGGAAAGTAGGGATTTGACTGGCGCATGGTTGGAAATCTCGCATTTGTTTGCTGCCTCCACATAATTACAGTCTATGCTTTGACGCCCTCTGGCCACAGGCGTTCCACGTGTGGGTATTTTACAATCTTTGCCAGGCTTTTGCGGAGCGGTTGCTGACGGGAGGAAGGCGTGCCTTGGCAGGGGTCCTTAGAATCTGAGCGTGTTTTTGCCACGAAGAAATCCATGTGCCAGGCTCAACTATGTCGTACCCCTAAATAAAGGACAAGCATGAGGAAAGACTGAGCTTTCCCAAAGCGGACGTTCCAAACGAGCAGACCATGAAACCCAAGTCTCAGGGTCGCAACCTTAAGACGAGGTGGGCTTCACAGCTGAAGATTGGTGGGAAAAGGTAGGGGGCTCCTCAAAGCGAAACTTGGGCAAAGGACTACTCAAGGATATCATCAGTTGGACCAGTTGGACCCTGACATTAACATTGGCTTACCTCGAGTTTCGGATGCTCCCCTGGCCATTTACTTTTGGCTCTCGGTCCTTGCAAAGCTCGAGCCAGGCACAACAAAGGCTCGCCTGCGGCGCCATGGAGGGACGAAAGGGGAGACCCCTACTATCTGGCATTTGTTGCGGCAGAAGGATTAGCCTCAAAAAAATGGGTCTAACAAAATGACGGCAGCTTGTAAAAGACTCTTCCACGTACCCTCGTCCTGACATTCACAAAGGAATTCGATAATATGGTTTAGCTAGCGGCTCATATTGTAGCTGTGTATGTCTGTCAAAAATTTGGGACCACTTTTGGATCCATCCTAAAGGAAACCTGCACTTGGAGAGGCTCGTAGTTTTAAAAACAGTCATACTGTATCAATATCTGTCGATATGTTGCCGCTAGGCAACCTGCATCTCACAGATTGAACCACTCATAGATTCCCACTGGCTGAAAGACACGACCAGCATGACGTTTGCTGGCAGTGGCTGATGCAATGCAATGACTTCCTAAAACAACGCGTCTCCAAAACATTACACGAACTTTGCCGGCGGTTCATCTAGAGGGCCGGAGGGCAAATCACATATTATATGAGCAGGCCCCCAGCATCCATTCACGCATCTAAATGCTTCGTTCTCCGGGAATATGGGTGGTGAGGCTCTGCCTGTAGACTGGGAGCCCGAAGCGCTTCCCAGTTCTTAGAACTCACCATGCCAGCTTCCAAGCCTTGCCCCCCCCCATTCCCAGGACTCGGTGTTTGATCATCCGGCATTCTTCCCCTCAAAGGGCAAGATATGAGATCCTTTGTCCGCCTCCAGGACGTATGACCACTGGCTCGCCACGCGGGCCATCTCAGAGATGTTCATCTGGCGGCTCTCGCCTACGGGGCGAGCGATTAGCACCTTCGACAGCAAACCCGCGGTTGGGCTGAGATGTTGAACATGGTGATCCCTGATCTTTACCTGGCATAAGGACTGATTTTGAAAAGCCCAGTGTTTTTGTTTTTTTTTTTCAGAAGGTTGGGGCAGCTTCCAGAAACTACAATCCCCCAATGAAACACGTCACTGTGGCGGGTCCCAAGAATTGCACGCCTCAGCACGCATAGAAAACTCCAATGCTTCACGGTGGCAGCTACCTCTTTTGGCCCCTCGACGCAAAATCTTGATTGGCTCCCACGAGTTTGGGATGATAGGGGTATAAACTCGCTCTGCTTAGCTACAGGCCTCCTGGCAAGAGGCTTACAAATTTGGCATTTTGTAGGGGCCCTGAAAATTCCATTCACTTCATGGGTCCGCTGTTTTCTGCACCTCTGCCAGGGCTCTTCGGAACCATGCTTCCACAAGGCGCGAGCCTGAAAAGCTACAGACTTGATATACCATGGCAATTGGCGCTGGAAGTGCTTGGTTTGAAAACGAAATGGGCGTGCAGAAAGGGATCCTCCAGAAATGAAAGGCCCACATTGGTGCTCGCTTGCGGGTCTGGCCTGGCTGTGCCAAAGCTAGGACTACATGCTTCTGTGCTGTTCGGGGACTCCGCCCCCTGCCAAATCGAGATCTGAGAGCGCTGCTCTGGGGCTGGCAATCCGTGAGCACAAGAAACTTGGGACGTACTGCTTCCGGCCGCTCTGCGAGGAGCCATTCCTCAGCCCGGCCTCCCCTCACAGAAAGCCCGCACGCTTCTTGGAATGAGAATCAGGACTTTTGGGAGTACCAAGATGGCCTGCTACCCCTGGTGCCCAATCAGCTGTTGGTACCCTAGAGGTCGTGATCAAAGCGACACTTCTTGCCCAAAGGATCACAACCTTGAGCCTTCCATCACGGAACATAGTTTGAACCTGGCCAAAGGAAACAACTCTAAAGCACACCAAGCTTCCACAAACCTTGGCCCGGGTCAACTCCCAAAGAACCCCCTGCCTGGTCCTTCACGACCTAAACCCTAAACCCGTGGATTCGCCGTCATGAGCAGCATTCAGATAGAAACCTTGCCCTGCCAAATGGTGGCTCCACCAAGTAGTGCCCAGACAGCGAACCCTGTCACCTCGGTCTCAGGACCTGCTGTGAGTCAACATCTACTAGCTCCGCTTAAATCAAAAAGAGTAAGATTAAATAAACCAAGGGAACAATGGAAACAACCGGCCAACTAGTCATCCAACCAACCAACCAACCAATCAACCAACCAACCAACCAACCAACCAACCAGCCAGCCAGCCAGCCAGCCCACCGAGCAATCAAACTAACAAACTAACAGGCTCTCAAAACAGCAGGGCACACATCGGGGATCGACAAAGGCCCAAGAAGCCCTTAAGAAGCCCTTAACTCCAAGCAGGGTCGCACTCATGCCTGTGTCCTGGAGACTCCTCCTTTCCTGAGATCAAGGCGGGCTGGCAGAAATCCACTCGACTCGCTGAGTGAATTGCCATATATACTGTGGCCTCCTTTATACATGGGGTTTCGAACGGAATCTGTTTCAACAAGGTGCGTTGCCTTTTAGAGTGTCTTCCGTGTGCAGGAATTGCCATCCGGCTCTAGCGAGGGCCCCTTCCAGTCAAGGAATCCTCGATCTTTCTCCCTGAAGTCACCCTGAAACTGGCAAACCAACAACGCATGACGTGAATCGCACCGTGGGAACGTCATGTCGCTTTTCAAGCCAGAACACAGTCACGGATTCTTGTGTATGTGTGTGTGTGCCCTTGCTGATGCTTGTTAGCATCACCTTTTGTAAACTTGAGCCTCTTGTTAGTGGAGCGATATTTCAAGGAGACCTTGTGTAAGGGTGTGAGAACCCCTCTTGGATGGCATTGAAGGCAAAACACAAGAAAATGGCCGCACAGGCCCCAGTGGAGGTCTGAAGCTAAGGCACCCAGCCGTTTGCAAACACGCAACAGCGGCAATAAGTTTGGCCGTGCCAAGTTGCACTGCTTCGTTGCTTCTTGTTCTGCCAGTCTTTCCTGGCGAAGAGCGTGAGGTCAAAGCGCGGTTCGGGAAAATCCTGCCTGGTTGCATCTGCGTTTCACTTCCCTGACGAAATGACATTAACAAAGAGTATGTGCTACTTAGCGACGGCTATGTGTGCCACCTTTCAATATCATCCCCCAACCCCCTGGAATCGCCTCACAAGGTGACGTTGAATCTCCAACCCCCGCGTCATGTTCCGGGTCGCACCATCATGGTCTCTGTGCCACCTTGTCGAAAAGATTGGATTGGAGCTCCAGAGGGATTCCCCCACCTTAGGGGATGAACTTACCCTGCAGGTCCCCATGGAACCATCCATTTCCACCCATTTCCATCTATGTCCATCCATTTCCTTCCATTCAAACAGGAGGACCAGGAGGTCCGTTTCTTTCGGTGCATACCTTATAATCACATACCCACATCACAACATACAGATTCATCTCCCTGGGTTGCTGGGGGCTTCCTCCTGCACCGGGAGTCTAAACCAAACATCTCCACTGTGTTTTGGTCAAGGGCAGCACTCTGCAACCAAGAGTGGCATGTTCAATGTCTGGTTACCGGTAGTGGCACCTGGGATGAACTAGACATGCTAGCGCCTAGAAGGGACACTTGGCAGCCCCTTGTCGCATTCCGTGGCTACCCCCAAAATCGGGTCAAAGGTGAACCCTATGGACTGCCACTGATTTCTTCAAAGCAATAGGCTCCACATGTCAGTGCAAAACAACCGAAGGTCTGGTTTCCACCCTTCGACCAAACGCAAGGCTCAGGGAAGGGCAAATTCCATCTGCAGGACCTCCCTTCTACAAACTTTCCAGGTGCTGTACCACAACATGCCACCATTCCACAAGCAAACACCTCAACCAAAAAAGCAAGTACTGCATGGCACCATGGCTTGACTCAGCCCTCGGCCTCATCTCCTGCAGCTCCTTCAGACACTTTGAGAAGCCTTCTGTCAGCTGCTCAAAGATCTTGGCATCTTTGCCGCCTGCCGGCAGCACCAAGGAACACCGAGGACATGTGCGGGCCCCCTTCCCCCAGATGTGCATGCCACTTGAGCCTGAACTTGCTTTTGCACATAACAGTATCCAAACTTTCTATGTCGGATGTCAAATGACGGCACCGAGCCAAGTCAAAATGGGCAGTTGCAGACTCAAACACGCCCTTCGGGAAGCGAACTCCCTGAACACGGTCATGCGATTTGTCAGGTTCAATGGCGGGCAAGGAATGAGCCTTTCATTCCGTGCCCGGCCTTTAAAGTCTTTCTGTGTTGCCACCAGCACGAAGGAGCTGAGGCGCAAAGCGTAGCCAGGGGCAAGTGCCTGATGCGAAAGGAACTCCAAAGCTTGGATCCATGTACGTGCACGATATTTTATCATTCAGCAACCGGGATTAATGAAGCCCAAGTCAAGGACCTTCGTCATTACCCCTTTAACTCCCAGACCAAGTGTGTCCTCTCAAACCAAGCATTCCCGAGCACTGCCGGGGAATTCCAGGGATCCTTTATTATGGTGCACCCCCTTGCTTATCCAGGTGTGCCAATCCACGGCTACCTCACTCTCCACGTGGACAACCACATGAGGCAAAGTCTGAGCTGCTCGCTGAACGCAAAAGTAGTTTCCGAAAACAAAAGTATCAGAGTCTGGCGACATGGGAAGTACGTCAACTGCACACAAGTTGTTGCAACCAACGGATACAATAAAAAAAAAAAAAAAAAAAAAAAAAAAAACTGCAAGCAACTATCATCATGGGTGAGTTTGTCTTTCTTACCCCTTCCCTTGGCAAGCTTGGTATGAAATGTTCAAACACAAATCCCTTCAATTATCCCATCCAATCCCAGAATCCAACATGCGCCTTGGGCAATCCTGTGAGGGTACACCCATACGCCCTTGCTGGTCAGGGGCAACCAGACTCAATCAACTTGGGCCAGCAAGAGGTGCGCCACCCCCGGGCAAAAAGCCCCTTGATCCCTTGAACAGAACACTTCCTGTGATACTAAGGTTGTTGATTCGCATAACTACCTCATGACAACAAAGGGGAGAACTTCAGAAATCGGTCTTTAAAAACAATTTGATGAACATGGGTCATGCGCGAGTTGGGCCAAGCCCCCTCTTTAAAAATGTGCTAGTGGCAATTGTTGGTAATCACTTCCCCCTATTAATAAAGGTCTCCCTAATAATAAATAATTGTTTCGGAAGTCCCAAATCCGGGAATACTACTTTTAGAATAGCCAATGCTAAACCAATTCTAAAGTAGATATTTTCCTGCCCGTACTCAAATCCAGCCCCATTAGGGGGACCCCGGGGGCACGTTTCCTTTAATTACTACGGCTGTACTACAAAGTTGCGACTTTCAGGCCAGAGCTCCGGGAGCACGTTTCCTTTACTACGGCTGTACTACAAAGTTGCTGTACCCAAAACCCACAACCAAAAACAACAAAACGTGACCTCAACTCCCGCTACTTAAATTCCTTACTCAGAAATGTGCGTTTGAAGCGATTTTACGGAACGGAACAGGGGGACCACAGTTGCAAACAAGCCTACACAGAACAAGAAGTACCTCCAAAACCTGCCCTCCAGAACCAGGGGACCCCTAATAATAAAAATTGTTTTGCAGGCCGGGTATTTTTTTTATTAGGGGGGGGGGGCGTCGTTTATTATTAGGGGGAAGGGATTACATAGGTGTTCAATAAATTCCCGGCTAAAACAGATACCCTCCCACCAACTAACATGGAAGTGCAAAAAGGCCTTTCTAAGAGGAGAATAGTCTTTCTACAGTTGGAGGGTAAAAAATATTGGAACTTCCTTTCCCCAAGGCCATTTTGTTGGGTCTTGTGAACAAAAAGGCAAGGCCGGCCTTCAGCTCCTTGCAGCTAGCCCAGGCTTCGCGGAGACCCCGAGATCCTAGGAAGCCGGGGGCCAGTCCAAGGGGCAAATTTCGGGGTCTTCCTATGAAAAGGAGAGTCATTCATATGTGTCTGCTTCTTTTCTTCTTGTTTTTTTTTGGGGGGGAATATTTTTTTTTTTTTTGAGTGTTTTTGTTTTTGGGGGAGGGGGGCGGGGGGTCCAGGAAACACATGCGAGTTTTGTTTCCAAGCCGGGGACCTGTGCACGTACATTTCCCCGTGGTGTCTCTGTGAAGAAGCCAGCCCTGGCAAACACATCTGCAGCCTGTGGCCTCGTACCCCCCAAAAAAAAACTAACATATTGGAAGTAGGGCAACGGGGGAAGCACTTCAAATGCCCACAACCGTCTGGAGCCTTGCGGTTGAATGTGACAAGTTCGTTTGCACAATTCGTGGAGCCCACGGGCCAAAATCGTCTGGCGAGCCCTGCTTTCTGGTTGCCGTCTGCCTTATGGGCTCGAAACAGGTTCGTGGCCCAACATACAAACGGGCCCAAAACCTGGGTCTGTCTTGCACGAGGCGCAGGTATTACTGGGGCCCAACCCCGATGATCAGTGAAACCCCCTGAAGATCTCTGTTTATTCCTTCTGGGAAGGATCTCCCACTCATGGGGAGAACTCGAAGAATTCAGAGACTGATCCGGTAAGCCGACAGTTCGGCAACTTTGTCCCTCATGAGTCAACAGCTCAACAGGAAGCCAGCATCTCATCCCAAACAGGAAGACTAACCAAATCACAACAAATATAACATGGTGCTGAGGACACCTTCTTCAAGATGTGAGCTTTCTCTATTCAAAAGGGAAAGCATGCCTTGGTATATCCTTGTAGCCGACTGCGTCCCCTTCTCACCTATGCGCCTGAGCGCTGTGGTCCCTCAAACGGGAGACACCGCTGGGTACTGCTACTTGCTCGCCAATCTCATCCAGAAGCAAGCCGTCAACTTCGTCCAAAGGACAATAACTTCAAACTAAACACACTCACAGCTTACCCTTGCCCACCTCGACCCATCTGCAAATGCAAACCCCCATCCGTTGCACTCCCTGGATCCCGCCCCGCCACGTACATTCGGAGGCACGTTCCCGGGTCTTGGGTGGGGCCAGGAAGGCCTCTTGCAGGTGCCGCAGCGTTTGGATGATGTGCTTCTGCCGCGAGGCTTCCTGAAATTCGTCAGAAACTCTGCACATCTCTCTGTGGGTGGCACTTGCATCAAAATGTGCACCAACCCTGCCTCCCCTGGAAAGTCATGCGTGGCTCCCTGAGTCCAGGCATTATGGCAATCACCAACAACAACACCACACACACGCAGAAACGCCCTTGCGCTAGCAATTGCCAAAGGATTAGCTGAGTGGTCTGCTAGGGTGTGCTAGAGCGTCTGCTCGCCCTTGCTGTCCTCTCAGCTTGGTGTTGCCAATCAGCGGACAATTTTGGACAAGCTACAGTTGGGTGAAAGTAGATGGCACAATTCCCAACGTTGGTTTAGCCATCCCCTTTGTACCACACAGAAAGGGAGCTGTGCCATCTACTTTCACACTGGGGTGCATACCGAAGCCATTGCCACCCGGACCTGCAGGTTGCCTGTTTCATTTGCCATTGGGCCTGCAGCGCAGCTTCAAACATACCTGCGGTGAGACAAAATTTGGTGAAGTCAATGTTTGCCAAGCATCATTGCACTTGCTCCTTGCAACGCTAAAAAGTATTACGTGATTGCATGCAAAACGGCTTGGATCACGGAAGTGATTCAGGTTTTTACACCTTCAGGTGTTATTTCATCAGGGAGGGTCCTAAAGTCGCAATCGGGACGGACTCTGGCATCCTTGCTTGACTGGGTTGGGGAAGTGTTGAATGGATCTCATCTGAGGGCTCAGCCGGGGCTGACCCCGAATGAGCTCTCTCATAATAGTGCTGCCCCATGTTTTTGGGTTTTCTTTCGGCTTCCCTTTAAACTCCTCGAAATGGGGGTGGCCTCAAAATAAAGGCACCCCCAAATTGTTATGCAACCGGAGCGCCTTCTTGCTGGAAGCCTTGCTGTCTTGGACTTTGCCCATGGTCTTCATGTCCTCCTGCGTGTGGTTTGCCGCTGCGTTGTGGTGGTAAGGGGTGGTCAGGAACCAGCAGTAAGAAAGAAAGCGGCCGGGCAACGGGGCTGGTCTTGAAAAGCTTGGTAAAAGGACAAGTTGTGTTTGTTGCCTTGCTCTGTCAGCTTTGAACCTTGCCAAGCCCATGTCACCGGCCTATGCAATTTGCTAAGCGCCAATTTGGACACCTCACTCTTGTTTGTTTCTGTTGACAATGAAAGGTTGGTGCGTGCCCCTGCAAACTAGCACAGAGCCTAATCGAGGCTGGTCTGCAAAGTCTGATTGCTTCGGGCTTTTTCTGGGCTCTGGAGCGCGGGATTCAGATTCAGAGCAAATGAGACTTTGCATCGGCAAGTGCATGTTCCCTCTGGGCAATTTGCTCTGTTCCTATCGACTTGCAGATTCGAGGCCCCCGAAATGCAGTCAAATACTCCAAAACGAGTATAGTGTCCTCCAAATGGATCCAAATGGGGACACGCCCCTCCCCGACATATCGTCAACCAGGAGTTCAGGAACGAGCCCCACTACCTCCCCAGATTTGCTCAACCATTTTTCACTCAGCAAGGCGCCTCCGCGAACAGCCGACACCCGCGGCTGTCGCTGACCATGGTGTCGAGCTTCACCAAGTTGGGGAGCAGGCCTTGCGAGCGAGCAGCTGAGCGGCCAAGTGGTCCGAGCCGCGCCAAAGTGGTTGACGACCAACTTGCCGCTGCTCAGGGAATGAGAAATGGAATGAATCCAGGGGTCCCCTTAAAGAAAAACACAAGGGATGGTTTATAGGAGTCATTTCCTCTTTCCCTGCTGGGCACCAGCAAGCCAAGGTGATATGAAGTTTGCTACCAAAGAACTCATTGCCCATGCCCGAATTCTTGGTTTAAACAGACGGCTTACAACGATGGCTCTGCGCTGGTGCTGGTCCCTACAGTAGGATTTGTGGCCAGCGGTTTCCGACTCTGCTACAAATGCATGCAACGTTACGCCAATTGCAGAAAACCGGCCTTCCCACTGGCCAAAGAGCAGTCCAAGCATCTGGGTGCCCAAAAAACAGCAAAAGTTCAAAATCTAAGCAGCGCCATGCCCTTTGGTCTTGCGGAAATCCACTGACGGTCCATTTGGCCAGATCCTCTGAGAGCCATTTGATCAGAAGTCTCTTCGCGCCTCCGCCCAGCAAATTGCACAGCCGCTCCAGGAGTTCCAACCAATTCACCTCGTGGAGGTTCTTGGCCGAGCCTCAGCTCCGCGGATTTCGAACGGCACCTGAACCTGCAGAAAACCCGAGTTCCACTTCGGAAGCTCCAGCTCTTTCATTGCAAATCGGCTTGATTCCTGGCTTGTGGCACAGTTCCACCAAAAAAAAAAAAAACTAAAACGGGGAGGCGCAATGCTGGCCTAGGGAGCCTGCAGCACGCTTTCTGCACCCTGTCTTCTTACATTCTGTTTGGTCAGTCCTGCCTGGTTTACCTTTTGCTGCGCTTTGCGTTTGGTCCAGCGTCCAGCCCAATCATGACTTCGACTCAGCGGCATGCTCCCAAGCTTAAGTTCTCATGTGGCAGGCCCACACGCATGGCCTTGCTGACCTGCAAAACTGTTTTCAAACGGCAAGTGCGTTCCCGACTTGTAGCGCTGGATCCAGCTCGGTTGCGACGCACCAGTTTCGCGCAGTGCGTGTAAAAGGTAATCTGTGCCTCCTTCAACAGTTCCAGAAATTGTATGTCTCAATTTGGCCGCCTCCCTGCAATATCTTGCGCACGCTTGCAGACTTTTGCCTTTGTCACCCCACCTTCGTCAAGTTTGACCTCGCACCCTACAGGCAGGCCAGCTCAAGCTGCCTGGAGGCACCCAACAGCATGATGACATGCCAGTAAACGCGGCCACGGCAGCACATGTCAAGATCGAGAACTCCTGTCTTAGCTCGCAATAGTTTGGCAGACCCGACATCCTGAGCACAGCTGTTTCTGCTGCTGCGATATTGTGCGCCTATGTCACAATCTTTTGTACGGCAGCACATCCGCACCGCAAATCAGAACCTCCTCCCAACCACAAGTCGCAATCAGAGCCTTGAGGAAAGGACAGGCTGCCGCAAAAAGGGTTGAGTACTGCACTGCCCGGCTTCTTTACCCTGCTGTACTCTGCTGAAGGGTTGGAGGTACGCCCTGTCTTATAGTTCAACTTCTAATTGATCCAACTGCTCATGTCAAATATGCCATTGGCAAAGCCAAGGGGCGGTAGTACTGACGAGCCTGGCAAGGCACATCGCAAGTTCCGGAAAACATAAATATGTGCCGCAACATGACCAAGAAATGAATTACATATTGCGAGGTCCTCATCTTTGTGACCGTTGAGAGTTGGCGCGAACGCTCGACACACTGACTAAAGAAGGCCGGAGAATTGAAACCTGCCTGCCGTATTGGAGGATACGCAGTTGGATAATCATCTCTCCATGCGTCTATGTGCCTCTCTACTTATCTATATGTTGGTCAAACAGAGGCATCCCGGAGACCGCTCGCAAAGCCATGAAGTTGAACACATGACCCTCTAAAGTACTTGTCACTGCCTTGGGCAGGCTTGCGGCCTAGCGTGTCGTGAAGATTTCGAGTGGGAGATGGTGAGCCAACAGCTGGCTGAAAGAGAGCAGAAAGATGGCGCCTCATTGCTGTTGGTCTTGACTGTAGGCTGGTATACATTAGACTGGCATTACTAGCGGAATGCACAGGGCAGTGCCCTATAGACAAGCAGGTTGTTTGACACAAAGGCAGATGGATAGATAGACGCACGGATAGATAGACTATATACTGGTTGATTGATGTGATTGATTGGTTAGATAACCAGGGCGGGTGATGGACACACGGAAGGAAGGAAGGAAGGAAGGAAGGAAGGAAGGAAGGAAGGAAGGAAGGAAGGAAGGAAGGAAGGAAGGAAGGAAGGAAGGAAGGAAGGAAGGAGGGAAGGAGGGAAGGAGGGAAGGAAGGAAGGAAGGAAGGAAAGGAAAGAACAGAAAACCAAAGAGAAAGAATGCAAGCTAGTGAAACTAGCGGAAACATGGATTTGATAGCTGCACAGACTGGTAGACAGACAGATTGGGAGATAGACACGCGGTCTCTGCACGTTTCAGCCTCAGCTCAAAGGTAGATAGATAGATGCAGAGATCGGTGCATGGATTAAGAGGTAGATGACAAATGGATAGGCACGGACATGCAAAAGAGACAAAAGAAACAGAAACAAAAGCAAACCAAAACAGCATACAAACAACACAAGCCGTTTAGGCGACTGGGTCAAGTGCCCCGCTCCGGATGCGGCAACAAAAGGTCAAACACACGTGGACAAGTTCCCAAAAAACACAAACCTTGTTAGAACCACAGCCGCGTTTTGGACAATTCAAGACAGAGACACGTCTTGAGTGCGGCTAAGCAACCTACAAATGATGGAGCTCGTGGCTTCCATCAGGTTTTCTCTGCTCAAAGGGAAGCCAAAAGGGGGCTGATCGGTAGCTTGAGCTTCCACACCCAAGAGTCGCAATCAGCTCCCACCGGCCTTGGCCCACTGTCGGATCTCCAGCGCGATCGCGGCACAGTCGTCAAAGCGCTTCCGTGCTTCAAGGACCTGTGCCACATGAAACGTCCCAAGAAAAGGCTCATGCCTCAGCCCTCGTGTGAGAACCAAAAATGATTCTTTGCAGGAACTTGCGTTGTCCTGTCTAGGAACTTGCGTTGTCCCAAATGGCCAAATAGATCTAAAATGCATGTTCAAGCTCTTACACGTGGTGGGCAAAAGCTTGCTTCTCTCGAAACATAGACCATGTTGTTTGACTCCGGAGATGCCATCGTGACAGGGCTAGCGCCAGCCACCCGCCCAGCCATCTTTGGAGCCACCCGAGCCTCCAGCCGCAGCTCTTGCCAGTTGAGGTCCTGCAAGAAGACATCCTGCTCTTCCTGGCAAATGCCGAGGTGGACAGCTGGCAGGAGCTAGCCAACTGGGCCAACTGGACCAACTGGGCAGGAGCCAACTGGGCCAACGTGTAGCTGCGCACGCTCTTGATGCAGGAATGGCACCACAACATTGAGTTGAAGGCTGAGTCCATGCGAAAGTTCGCCCGGCAAAAAGGAAAGGCAGCTGGAGCAACGGAGTGTCAGCCCCCTCGCCTCCGGCAGAGTTCCAATGCAAGTTTTCAGCGCATCCCGCATGTGCTTCGGCTTGTCCTCCAGGCTGCAGGCTAGGAGCCCCGAGGAGAGGTTCGCAGCCAAGCAACGCAGCAACTTCTATCAGGATCGGGTCATGCCAAAAGCTGCCCCTGGCCTCCTAACTGCTTGATCGGTACGTCCCCCTGCCAATTGGCAAAAAGCTTTGGGTACTGTCAATAGCGCAACCCTTTCATCAATGCAGTTGTTGCTCCAATTTCCATCGACTTCCAAAACTTGCGCGATGAGACTTAAACCATCAGGAAAAAGTAGGGATGTGGATTTGCACCCTTTGGGAAGGGCATTTACAGGAGCATGAACGACCTCCAATTGAGTGCCTGCTCATAACTGGAATTTTCCCTATTGCAAGCAACGAATAATGTTGCCGTTCGATCGCTAGCACGACCACGGATGAACTGCCAAAATTTGGCACGCTGCATCTTCTGACCCAGGCAATGGCCGCTGCATCTTCTCCCAACATGTTGCAAATCAACCATCCTCACAAATTCCGCCATTGGCCAGACTAGGCTTGTTCCCACCTGCATCCTTTTGAGGCTCCCAGAGAGGAGCAAACTGGTTTGCTTCAAGATGATCGGCCCCTGAACGATGCTACCCTCCAGCCAACACACTCGCACACACAAACAGACATTCATGGGTCTGCCTGTTGCTGAGGATGTCCTGTTTTGATGTTAGTCAACAGGGAAGCGAAAGAGAAACCACAAAGCCATTCTAGGGGTTCCCCCTTTCTAGTGAACAATCCCTACGCCAATTTTTTCCCCCTCCCTCTCCTTCAAGTCCTTGCGCTGCAAGCTCTTGGCCAACTCCCGGCAAGCCATGATGACCACATCCACCGCGCTCCTCAGCGCTTCACTCAGCTCGAGCGAGCAGCTGCTGTGAAGTCCAGGTCTTCGATTGTTTGAAAGGCTGCTCGCCGAAAAATGCGGTGAACGGGCCCAAGTAGCTCCTGATTGGGGGGGGGGGGAGCAAAACTGTGTCAAGGTACCTGCTTATAAGGAGGGATCCTCTGCGATGGAACGTGGGCATGTACCATTACAGAGGTAAAAACCCTCTACAACAGCATGTGAACACTTGGTGTTGCTGTTGCCACTCACCAAAGTCTGGGCGGAATCACCAGGACCCAATGGTAATTTTGAGAACCAGTCAACGCGTTCACTTGAAGGGACGCGGTTCATGACTGCTTGGCACAGAAACGTCGAAGCTGGTTTACCCCATGAATGATCCTGGCTAGGACATGGAAAAGAATGAAATGCGCAGCAGGCTCAAGACTCATGGTGTCCCCAAACAGCACCAAATGTTTGTTAGGAACCCTGCTTTCCTGATTGTACTTTTGTGGGTGTCCACTTACTACAGTGAGTCACGCAGAACACTGGCTATTGCTCAAACAACTTGCTACCATGCAAACGCGCACCACAACTGGCGATCCTAAATTCATTCAGTTGCTCAAAACTCAACAGTTGACTTGTCAGCTTCTCGCCATTTCCTGTCTGCTGCCCTGCAAGGTGACGCAAACTCATGTGCACGAGACCCCTCAATGTTCTGTGGCTTTCCGATGTCAACGTCTCTCCCGAAAACTCAGGTGGGCAAGCATTGAGGTGCTTTTTATGGACCCAGAGGCTCCCCATGTTTTGGGGGACCTCAAACAGCCAGGTTTTGAGAACCCCAAACATCTCCGGGGTGTCCATTCAAGGGGTCGGGTCAGTCGGGTCTTCCAAGCCCCAGGAGCCTCTGGGGAGAGTGACGTTCCTGTGAACCCGTTAAAAAACTGCGTCCCGTCTCTTTGGAGCCGCGCGGCGCTGGCAGCTTGGCATCCGGCCCTGCCATCTTCGCGGCCAGCTTTGCCTGACGAGAATCCACTCGGACAAAAAAACGATTGGACACGGCCAAAAGGCCAGATTTTGAGAAGCCCCCAAGCTGCAAACTGCAAGTGGCGAACCAAAACGGGCCTCTTTTGAGTCGTTTTGTGGGGGAAAGGGGAGGGGAGGGCCAGGTTGGGTCTTTTGCATTACCTTAAAGCTGCGCCGCGCAGCTAACTGCAAGCCGAGCAGCGAAGTCCTCCCAGAACTCTCCCCGCTGGAAGGCCTTGAGTGCCAAAAGCTCCTCGCAGCCGGGTTCTCCGGGTTGGCCCAAAGAGGGGACGCAGTCCTCTTGGCCACAGGACTAGTTCTCTCTTCAGGTATCACCCAACCAAAAGGAGACTCACTTTGCAATTGGCCCACGCAAGGTTTAAAAGGGGAATACAGGGAACCCTGAAACGTGGAGGTTTGATGCACAAGGCTGCTCCAAAGACAGTGGTCACAAGGGAAGAAATTTGGTTGCTGGAAAATGCCTTGTACATCCTTGTGCCAGTTGTCTAGCCTTGCCTGGTTTGGTCCTTCGTTTGAGGTTCTGAGCAAACCTGCGTGAGGTTTTGCTTTAAAGAGGGAATTTGGTTACTGTCAATTTACCATTTGACAGCCTAAAAGTGTGTGCTTGATTGGTGGCTTGGTAATTGATGTGGGTGTCCCGTGTTGGGGAAAAATTGGTGTCACTAGCTTAGCGATGTTTCTTTGTAGTTGGATCATTAGCAGTCTTGCGGGGCGCACTGTGGACTCACAGCCGGGAGAACGTTGGTTGCCACTTGCCCCAAGCAACGGTTGAGGGAACAACGACCCGAGAAGAGTACCCAACAACGGTGCAGAGGCAATGCAGCCCTCAAGCCACGCCCCTCCCCCTCCGCCTCGCCAGCCTTGCTGTACATCTGCCCCGCACGGTCAAACTTTTTGAGCTCCTGAGACGGTTTGGCAAGGTTTCGCCTGACAGCCTGCGCGCTTGCTCGTTGCCAAATGTTTGGGTTGGTTAGAAGTGTTGGAGGCTTCAAGAAGGAGATGACAAGCAATGGCCCAACTCCGTTGCAAGCAGTTTGCAGTTGTGTAAACAACCTCCTCAGCGAATTCTTTAGCGGAAGCCAAAGGAGGGTTCTGAACCATGGCTTTACACCAGCTCTCGAAGCGCGCCGCTTCCTCCGCGCACTCCGCGGCGTCCCGGAAGCAGCCGGAAGCTTCGAACTCGCGGCCCGCCTCCATCGCGCGTCCGCGATGTGTCGTTGAGCGTCGTTGGGGGTGTTTTCGAAACGGCGCAAGGGCTTGTTTGTTTTCCTAGGTTCAGCGGACCGCTGTTTGTGTTTTTTTTTTGCCGCGTAACAAGTGCTGTATATACTTGTTGCTTGAAACAAATGAACCCCCGCTCAAAGGTCAAGACAGGGATGGCAATGACACCCACGTAATCCCATGTGTAGCCTTCAAGCATCACCTAAGAAGACTCCAGCAACTGAGGCTTCAAGGAAGCCAGCCAGGAAGTATGCGGAGCTCTGAGCCTCCCCCCCTCCCCGCCACCTGGCACTTGCCGGGTTGAAGCGGAAGACCTTGCCACCAACACATGGGAAGTGCCCTGAAAGACTGTCTGCGCAATCTTGCCTGCCTTTCGGACAAAACCCTGTAACAGGGGGAATCCCAAAGTCCTTGACCGGGGAGAAGCCATTCCGTCTCTGAGAGGTTCAAGGAACGCATTCTCTAACAGGGGTCGAAAGTCAAAAGGTCCTAAAACAGCAACGCCCAAGACACAGAAACATGGTTTCTCACTTCCTGAGTGGACTGGCCAACAAAAGTCCCAACTGTCTCTTTACCGCTAAAATGGATCTTCCAAAGCTAAAGAAACCTGAGTGTGCCTCTTGTTGGTTTTCCAAGGAACCCGGTTCCTTTTTAGCGGGTTTTTAAGCGAAGGCCCGTTTGGGGAGCGCCCCTCGTTTGAAACGGGCCCCAGAAAACCGCCCGCCGAAAACCGAAACCCGCTAAAACCCGCCTGCACCAAGTCGTTGCCCTCCAAGAAGCTCTCGGCCGCCTTCTGGCGCGCCTTGGTGGGCGCCAGCTCTGGCTCCTCCAGCGCCAAGTCCTGGGGCGCTCGTGCGGGACGTTTCTTGTGGGTTCATTCCCACCCGGACAAGAAACCACCCCAAGAAACTGCGAGCATGTCCTTTTTGGTTGGTTTGCCTGGTTACCTGGTGGCTTCATCATCTACCAGGGGTTTCCCGCGGTTTCCCCATCTATTTTCCATAAAGACGAACCCAAGGACAAACCAGACAAACCCAATAAACGGTCCCTGAATAAAGGGCACCATAGGGGATTGTTGGTCGGGGTCGGGGGCATTCCCTCATTCCCTGCGGCGAAACGGACATTGAACCAGTCCAGCCCGATGCTTGAATGGTCCCTTCGCATCACGTCGGGTGGCCTCCGAGGGGACTGGAAGATGCCCATCGCATACTCAGCATAACAAGCAAACAAAACCACATGTATACATTCACAGGTCCTGGCCGAGCCACAAAGAGGAGAAAAGTAAAACCATGTTTGGCGTGACTGTCGCTCCTGAACCTCCCGCTTGCGGGAGTCGCCCAACGCCACTTCCAACCACTCTGCCAGTTTGACGTACTTGGCGCCCGCCTTGCAGGCGAGCTGCAGTCAAAGCGCTTCAGCCTATGCAACCTTGTGCTCTCCTACTAATGAACGCTGAGATGTAGGGATAACTGAAGGCCATTTCCGGATGTGTCCGGTTGACTCATCACAAGCTTGAGCACAATCTGGGACAGTCGCCTGCCCAAGTGTATGGTCAGTCGTACTTACATGTTCCCTGGAACGTCACCGATTTGAAAGTTTCTAACCTGTTGAACACCTTGGCGCCGTACTGCTGATGGGTTGGGATCTTCAAATTGCAACAGTCCTGCTTGCTGTGACCTGCACAAATGACTGACCAAGCCCCATGATCTGAACCAAGCCCTACAGGCCCGACCCAACTGATTCGTCGCAGCTCTCTACTTGGAAGTTGGAAACTTCCTACAACTCTATTGCTCGGCTTGCCTTTTCTCGCTGCAAAGTGATCCGCCCTCCAATAAATAAGCCCAAACAAAACAAACGCATCATCTGCATAGTGCTGGCTCATGGGGTTGTGGGGCACGTTGAAACCCAATTAAATCATGACCAAATGGGTTGTCTCCCAATTGAGAACCACGTTTTGGTGTCGAGGGGGCCCAAAGAAACCAATCATTCTAGAGTGCGCTCTTGAAAAAAAAACATACGAGAATCAAACATTTACCCTTACAATGCTCACATCATGCACCGTACCTCCAGGAAGTCTTGTTTGGGCAGGCGCCTGCAATCCTGGCACGGCACGTAGCAGACCCTTGCCCCCGTTGATTTACCGGAGGCGTTTGCCTTGGCGCCTTTGGGCTTGGCCCAAAGCAGTGGGAGGGCAAAGTCTCAACTGATCTGCAGGGGAAGGGGGCAGAACTTGAGACTTGGAACGCGAGAGGACCGGCTCCGAGCCGGCACCCGAAGTCCGAAGTGCGATTCAACCAAATCCTCTTTGCAGGCATCCCCGCATGTGAACCAGCAACGTCAAAATGGCCAGTCTGAGAGAAAGGAAGAAGCACACGCAGTCCAGAAGAAACTACCTTGGACCTTGGCCAACAAGGCCAATCATGGACGTCACAAACGACTTTCAGGGAGACTTGTTCAAACCCAACACGGAAGATACCCTCGCAGCACTGGGGCTGTAAGAAGCTCAGAGAAGTGGCGAGTGAAGACTGGTAAGGCTTGTCAAGGGCCAAAGGCTGAACGGCGTCCTGGGCTCCGGCGAGCAGCTTCCATGGAGTGCCCTGGGCCGTGCAAATCTGTTTGGCCCACTGTGAGCTTCCCAAGAGCGAATTTGCCAGCCTGCCTGACAATTGCCTAACCTTGCCAAGCAAACTCTAAGGCCCAAAATTGCACAAGGGCAAACACACCACACACACACACACCAACTTCAGGATAGCTCACACTGCCCCGCCTGCACGATGTTGGACAACTCGGCGTTGCTGAAACACAAGTGGGCCTTGCCACTTTGCAGCTTTGCAGCGGCAACATTGACCCCATTTCTATTGTAATTCCTTGCCTTGCCCCTTGCCACTAACGACTTGTCTTGCACGCACCCCTGTCCACCCAGAGCCATTCGCAGCAAAAAGTCGGCACGCCAAACTGCTTGCCAACAGCGAATTGAGTGATTGCGCCCGTAGATTACAAAGAAGGGTCTTGCTTGACTGCAAGTCAAACACTTGCGGACTCAAGCAAACAGGCAATCGGCCCATGAAACGATCACAAACGGGTCCGTCAGCCATATCACATTGACAACACTGGCATCCAACAATGGATCACACAAATCAGGATACAACTAATCCCGCGCCCAAGTAGCCAAACGAGCTTTGCAAAACCAAATCCCAAAGCAGAAAACGAGATGGACTCAGGGTGGAATGCTAGGCCAGTCAAATCTAAAGGACCCTGATAGCTGTGCATCCTCCACCAGCTTTCAAATCGAATCCACTTGAACCCTTTGCATTTCTGCTTGATACATAAACATTTTCGGCCAAGTTCAAGTTTACGCTGGCCACTTCTTCTCTCGCTCTCTCTTGTTGTTTTTGTTTGTTGTTGGTTCTTCCCCTATCTCTCTCCCTCTCCCTCTCTCTCTCTCTGTGCATTTGTTTCTTGTCAGTGGTACTTATTTTCCTTGTCAGTAAACAAAAAACAACTACAGTCATTCTTGAGTTGTTTGCGAGTCGTAGGTGCCCATTCGCACCGTGGACAAACAAACTCATGAGTCCTGAACTATTATATTTCTCTTAATCAGCTTGCGAGCCATCAGTGCGGAAGTTCCGTTAACTCTTCCGTGAGTCATTAAGCTACCTAGTTAAATGAGCAGCCATGTAGCTTGAACCAGCTGCGCTAGTTGGTTGATCATTTTGTGAGTTGCAAGCTTGATGCGTGAATAGTTGGCGGAAAACGAGGGATGAAAATCAAGGTTGGAATCACCCCTTTCAAACCTCGATTTGCTACATTAAACTCCCTGAGTGTTGGCTTGGGGATTTGAACCCTGGTCCTTGTTGAGGGCAACTATTCCGAATTTTGAAACCGCCAATCCAAATCACCAAGTGCGGGGCAGTTTCCTTGAAAAGGGCCGACCTGGGTCGACCAAAATCCCATCTGGGGTCCGGCCTCACTGAAGTTCCCGACCCGAAATAGGCGCAGGCCCTGCTCAAACCTGGGCTGAGTTGGAACATGATACAGTGGAAACACACTCGACCAAAAACGCCAAGCAAGCGAGCAAGCAAGCAAGCAAGCAGGCAAACAACCAAACAAACAATAAAACAATAACACAATCGATCGATCGATCGATCGATCGATCCATCGAATCAATCAACCAACCAACCAATCAAATCAAATCATTCAACCAATCAATCAATCAACGGAAGAAACAAACAAACAAACAAACAAACAAACAAACAGACAAACAAACAAACAACCAACCAACCAATCAATCAATCAATCAATCAGTTGATCAGTCCAACGACCAAACAAACACTCAAACGAACAATCCATCAAACAAACAATGTATCGAACAATCAAACAAACAAGCAATCAATCAATTACACAACCAAACAAACACGCATTCAACCAAACAAACAATCAGCCAAGCAAACAACCAACCGAACAATCAAAAAAACAAGCAATCAATGAAACGATTAAACAAGCCATCAAGCAAACATTCAATCGAACAACCAAAGAAACAAGGGATCAATCAACCAAGCAAATTCCAACAAAACCATACAACAAATGAAACATCTGGCAACAACCATACAAACAAGCCATCAACAACAAAAAATCTTCATCGGGCCGTGGAACCATTCCTGGCCCGTGGAGGTGTCCGCGAAGCCGGCGGCCAAGCCTGAGGCATCCTCGGAAGGCCGAAGGCCGAAGGCCGAAGGCCGAAGGCCGGCCACTTGTCTTTGAGCCCGTGCGTTTGCAGCCCAAATTCCCAATTCCAACCCCCCCAATTGCCAGGCACCCGCTCCAATTTGTGACAAGTGGGTTTGGCAACAGGCTGAATGGCAAGAAAGGGCTTTAAAACAAGGCATGACTAGACCCAGTGAATGCTCTCCAAGTTGTTCTTCCGCCTTGATTCAGCTTAGACTTTTGCCAAGTGGGTGCTACAACGCTGTGAATCAGCAAAACTACGCCAAGACAACCCGAGCGTGTGACACAGCCTAATGTTTGCATCTATCGCTCACACAAAAACGATGGCATGTCAACTCTGTTCATGCACAGGCTGCGCTAAACATGTTTTTGAAAGTCATCTGCGCGAACGCCCTCACGATCAAAGTAATTTCTTAAAACCTAGGCCACCTAGTCATGCAATGACTTGAGCGGTAAGCCTGCCACAGCGCCAAGCTTGCGCCAGGCGTCGTCACCTGTGTTGCACACCTTGGCAACACCCAGCTCTTTCAAATAGCCTCAGCTGTGAAAACAAATGGATCCAACGGTGGCACTCCACCCACCAACAACAAGTGCAATCTTGCGCACAATTCTATGCTTGCTTCAAACGACAAAGTCGAGCGAAGAAAGTGTAAAGCGGAACGTGCACCCATGAAAACAAGATCCCTTGCACTCAACAGCACATGCAGCTGATTCAGAAGGCGGCCATGTGGCTGACCACTGCTTGTCCAGATTCGCTACTTTCGAGCATCCAAACCTTGGCAATGCCGTGCACCTATGCAATCTGCCATTGTTGGTGGCTCCATTTGGCACTCAAAGTTTCGCATGATAAGCTGTTGTGCAACATCCGCATTTGTCGTGGGCCCCTTGAACAACAGGCTATCATGACCTCACCCACCTGTACCAACCATTTTAAAAGCGGGGCCGCCATGCCTGTGCTTTTGCAGAAACACGCCTGCCGAGCGGCGCGTTTCCGTGCTCGAGTCACTCCCACGTAGAGCGTCTTGAGCCACGAGCACAGCAGCCCATGCCGGTCTGCACTGAACTCCACCGCCCGTTTGAGGTCGCCAGCCGCAACCTGACAATTCCAACCCCGAGCCTGGCACTTGACCTTTGTATCTTTTGGTGGGTCGCTCTTCCCCCTTGAGCAAAAAACTCTACACTGTTTGTAGGTTTGGTGGGAGAACAATTTGTGTCCAAAAGGTCCAAGTGGCTATTTTCACGCCAATTGTCAGCCATTCACAAACAGGCCGCGGCGCGAGGGAAGCCGAAGAATATGTTCTGCCTGTATGTGTGGGAGTGGGAGTGGGTGTGTGTGTGTGTGTTGCTTGTGTACATCTGTTTGTGTGTTTGTGTATTTTGCTGTTTGGTGGTTGTGTGTGTGTGTTTGTGTTTGTGTGTTGGTGCTTGTGCCTTTTTGACTTGCGCGTGTGTGTGTGTGTGTTGGTATTTGTGTAGGTGTGCTTGTGTATGTATCTGTTTGTGTTTTTTGTGTGCTTTTGTGTGCTTGTGTGGTTGCGTGTGCTTGTTTGCGTGTTTGTTTCTTTGGGGGCGGACGTCACCTCCGGAAAAGCCAGCTATGGTCTGCAAAGTGGCACGCAGAATCGGACAAGTACAGCGGTTGGGCAGAACTGGCGCTCAAGTTGGTACCTTGCTTCCAGCAAGCCTGTTTCATGCCTCAAACACATGGGCTCTTGGTTCCTGACTCGTGCTCAGACTGCCCGAGAATCAATTGCGCGAATTGTTAGCAAGAAACACCGAAACTCAAATACAACTTTCATCGCGAACGGCCCTGGCGCAAGCTTCTTCAGGACCTGTGGTATAACAAAGAAACCTTGGGCATGCCACACTCACCAAGCTGAAACGAGAACCGCGGTTAGAAGCCTTTGCATGCATCTCACACTTTCATCACGCAAGTCATGCGAGGTATTCCGAGTCCCTGGCCCTAGTGTTTGTCTTTTTCCCCGGAAGGGCCTCACTGAACAGCTAGCGCGGGCTTCAGCTGAATAAGACCCCAAGACCTGGAGAAAGGCAAGCTACGTGCGCCACAGTCGGCTTAAAACTCCTCATGCAGCAGGATGACTCAGAAGTGGAGACCTGCTAATATGTGTGGCATAGAGCACCTCCCGCTCCTGTTCTTTTATTGCTGGACCCGTCTGGTGAATGAGAACCAAACTCCCAGCAGTCAAATCATGTCAAATCCAAAATCCGTCCATTTCCCCAACCCCACCCAAAAACAAATCGCACACCCAACTTCAAGCCTTCG